>JBCAUF010000044.1:3453281-3468719 GCA_038406115.1 Haemulon aurolineatum
AAATGGCTTCATCCAACCACTGACCATGAGTGGAAAAAAAGTTTTTGTGTTGTCATTCATATTCTCTGAAAAAAAGGTCAAGAAAGCAAAACTTCTGCCGGAGTGTGTAAACTTTAGAGCACAACTGTATCTGTAGATTATTTTCTCAATTAATGTATTAATTAAAATATCAGAAAATGTTGTAGAGGACTAAAGAAACCAAAAAATATTCTCATTAGAGATGCTGAAATCAGAGAATTAGGATTTTTTTCTCTTAAACAGTGGCTCAAAACAGCTCAAAATAATTTTCAGCTAATTTAATGGTTGACAGCTTATCGATGAATCGACTGATTGTTGCATCACCCGATCCTCTAATCAATCTTTTCAACTGCAGACACTCCGCGCACATGGAACATGATTCACACCATCTCCTGGGTGTTGAACCTGTTTGGGATCTTCTTCATCCTGGCGGCTCACGAGCACTACTCCATCGACGTGTTCATCGCCTTCTACATCACCACCCGCCTCTTCCTCTACTACCACACATTGGCCAACACCCGTGCCTACCAGCATAGCAGGAGAGCGCGCATCTGGTTCCCGATGTTCTCCTTCTTTGAGTGTAATGTGAACGGACCCGTCCCCAACCAGTACCACTGGCCCTTCGACAAACCCGCCTTCATGAAAACTCTCATTGGATAGAGCGTTCTCCCAAAGATCAGTAACTGCGATGTAAACGGACTCTAATATGAAAGCCTCGACGAGGAACTTTTTACTTGAGATGCTGCTTCTTATCTCTGGATGGTTCGGAGTCTATGACCTGGGGAGTTTGTCCCTCGTTTGTATCAATGGATCATCTTTATTTTGTCAACTGACCTTGTGTTTAAAGGAATAGTTTGCCATTTCTGGAAGTATCTGAAGGTTAGAGGAGGAGGTTGAAGAAGATTTATTGATTTAATATGCAGTTAAATCTGTCAAACTCCTCGAGCAAGAAAGCTATTAGTGTATTTTCCAAAGTGTTGAACCATTTATTCAAGTCTAAATTGCACACTGCCAAGTAGAACAAAGAAACATGGTTTATTATGCGGCCTAAAAGCTGCAGGTACGGACTCATTTTTAAGGGGATTTGTTTGCCTTCAAATGATCACTGTCTTATTCATTCTTGTTTAAGGTTCACTAATGGTTTGGGTTGTCGGTGCAGATTGATGTCGTAATTGTCACTTTTTGGGAGTCATGCTGGTGACGGTTCGTGTTTTGTTTTGCTGCAAAGTAATTTGACACCTGTTCGGTATCCACTGCCAAAGGAGCAGTCGTTTCTCTTGAAGTGCTACTGGGGAAAAAAACACATCCTGTTCTCTAGTGAAAGAGCACTGGCTCAGTCACCTTTTCTGTTTCTTTTTCCATTTTCACTTCATAAAGTGAACTCCGCAGCTTTGTTATTGTCAATAATGTCACGTTTGGGATGGAATGGCTCCCTACATTCACAGTTAAAACCAAATATCTGAACATTTATTATTGTGTTCAGTTTTGCCAATCAGCCCTCAGTAAGATTCTTTCCTCATCCTAATTTGATACTGTTTTATGATTTTTCTATTTTTTACAGATTGTTAATTATGTAATGAGTATAGAGACTTTTGCGTCTGGAGTTTTCCTCTGTTGCACAGTACAAAAACTGACTTTTTGTTAGGATAACAAAGTTTCAGAAGTACATTGTTTACTATGTCATGGTTGATCCAAACTATATCTTTTTAATAATTGTTTACAATTTGTGGCTTTATTTGCAATGCAAGTAATCTATCTCTGCCTTTTGGCTCAGCAATAAAAGTTTACAGATAAGGAAAACGGTTTTAATATTTCAGACTGTTTCCTTGACTGCTTTTTCACGAACGTGTTTTTGCATTTGTTGAATAAAGTGGATTAAAAATATCCTAATGTCATGATTCAGAGAGGTGATTCATGCAGTGCTAACATATCTGACCATTACCATTTTTCCCCACCTTTAAGCAAATATATGACAAGGCTCAACTATTCAAATATAATCACTAAAGATATGGAGGGGTCCACACCTTAATATAAATCTCCCATCAGGGAGTTCTCATACACACAGGAGCTACTTGTTGACCAGGTCACATCTGAGGATGGTAAGTATTTTACACCTTCTCGCTAGGAAAATAGTGAATTTACAGAGCTTAGGAATAAATATATTTTTGTAGACTCCCATTTTAAATTGTGGTTGGACTTCTTTTAAAATAAAAAAATCAATATGGATTTTTTTGGGGAAAGATATTAGTCTGTAAAGACAACTGCAAGACTGTATTCAATGTTTTGCTGCTAAAACTTCAGTAAAATCGGAGTGCATAGTTTAGATTTACATTCGGATTGGCTGTTGTTGGTGTGTGTGAACATTATGAGACAAAAAAAGCTGCATGAATAAAACCTGCATATTTCTTTTCAGTGTTTTAGAGATCTTTAGGGGATATTTTGGAGTTGATGTAGAAGAAGTGGATGAATACATTGCACCAACATGCACCATGCTAACGCGTCTCTTTTATCAACCCTTTCAGGCTTCTCTCCGTGTCTTTGTTTGTCTGTTGGGGCTGGTTGTTCTGTGTTACGCTGACTGCACCTTCAAGGAGTTAGTGATCAAAGATCTGAACAATCCTCCAAAAGGTGAGTCGACGTCTTCACGAAGAGCACTGACAGCTCTGGGTGACACTGCCCCCCCAAGGAACGTTTGAATTCGAGCAATCTGAATATATTTCATTCGAATATTTAAGACTTTTTACTCTGAATTTGCAAACAGTGAAAAGTAATAAATGAAATGAGTTATTAAGTTGTTATATAATTATGTAGTTATTTAAGATTTGAAGATCTAGAGACAAAAAAAAAGAAATTTAAATTTGTCACTACCATTATGGGAGATTAACAGGTGGCTAAACAGCTAAACTTGGGTTTCATTTTTCATATGTAGGGTGTGTGGATAAGGATGGAAAACAGCACGACTTTGGCTCTGAATGGGTGAAAGACTGCGTGTCATGCTCCTGTACGCAGCAAGGCTTGAGCTGCTGTAGCGAGTAAGATTCTCATACTTTGATTCATCACATCACATCTTTTATTTTCAAACAATCCTCTCTGTCAGACTGGATCAAAGTTATTGGAGCAGGGAGGGTGGCCTAAACCTTTATGTTTCACCTCCATAAAAATTTTGTACCATTATTTTCTTTGGACTCCCTTCTTGACTGTGGAAAAAAAACACACCTGCTCTCAAACATCATAAAACGATAATTATATATATGAGATCAGACTGTGTGTCTATCATGGCATGGGTTAAACCAACACCTGACACACATTAGCAGGTGTGCTACAGTATGAAGCAGCAGTTAGAGGCTTAGAGAGGACTGTTTCCTGCAGACAGCTGAGCGAAAGATCATGAAGCAAGATATCCTAACAGAATTTAAAGACTGTGATGGTAAATAAATGATAGAGGGATACAGCTTGTTCTCTTACACTATGTTTCAGTGTTTGTGCACAGCTGATTTTGTTTGAAGGAAAAAAACAGTGTATGAACAAAATTTTGTGCTAACTTTGTCAACATCTGATACTAACTTTACATGATGCATAGTTACTGATTATGCTTTTTGAAAGTGTTGTGTTGAGGAACAATAGTGTTCTGCATATAGTGTGAAGTCCACCTTCTAGCAAGGGAAATCGTAAAGAAAACATAAATCTGCGGGGTCATAAACAATAAAATGCCCTCCCCTGCCCTCCCACAAAACAAAGGCTGTCTTTTAGCCAGGAGAAAAACACAGAACTAACTCCCTTTTCTGGCCCTACTCTTATCCCTTATAACTTTTGTGCTTGTGTCCCTTATTTGTGCAAATCTAGTTGACAAAGACCATCTGAAGGTAAAATGCTTTCTTTTTGTCTGTCAGTATTCCAGACCCAGGCTCCGTAGATGTTCCAGAGGAGTGTGA
This sequence comes from Haemulon aurolineatum, assembly GCA_038406115.1. Lineage (NCBI taxonomy): Eukaryota > Metazoa > Chordata > Actinopteri > Lutjaniformes > Haemulidae > Haemulon > Haemulon aurolineatum. The sequence continues at coordinate 3,457,232 of JBCAUF010000044.1, forward strand.
GCTCATAGTAAATAAGGAGGCCTGCTCTGCCGAGGTGGTGCTGAAGTCAGACAAGACCAAAGAGTGTTCCTAGCCTGAAAGCACTACAAAGTGACCTCTACACATCAGGGACAACTGGCCAAAATCTGGTCTTTTAACATTTGACATTTCAACTGTGTCTGTAGTTTGTGTACACCCAGCAAATTACCAATAAACAACAACTAATCAGCCTTGCTCTTTGTCTTACTTGTGCCTGTTTTGAATTTCGCTGACATTAAAAAACCCGCTCCTACTCTGTTTTCGTCTTGCCATTTCTATATCTCTGAACCAGCACTAACTGCAAACCAGGCATCACTTTCAGCATGCACAGTAACTGAATGAATCCACCACTGTGTGACTGCAGAACTCGGTGCTCACTGGGTCCCTGGCACCTAAAGAATTCGTGAAGTCCTAAAGTAGTAATTTGGGGGTGAAATTGTACTTTTGTCTGGGACTCCTTTCAGTTGATGATTATTGCACATTTGCTTTGCAAGTCAGTATTTACAGCAGCAGAAGAGTGGAAATGGGATTAATTCGACATACAGTGAATTACAGTGGTTGTTTGTACGATCAGTTCACTGTTGGTTTTTGGTCTTTCAATGGGATTTGTAAACAAGATGAAAGATACATCTCATGGATGCACTGGGGCGCATCATCTGTGATATGATATGGATTATCGGGTGTTTTGGGTCTTCACATCATCGGACAACCTTGCCAAGGCCATCCTGCTGGACTAGACTTCCTCCACACCTGCTTGAACTTCCACCTGGATGAGGTGTTGGCACACATTGTCTTTGTTGACTCTGGTAGCCAGTAAGTAGCCGATGCCTGCCCGCCCTGTTGCAATGGACCCCATCAGTGCCTTCTACCTCAGGTGTGATACTCCCACCTCCAAGGACCTGGCTGTGCTCCACTTCCCGCCTGTCTGAATCTGGTTACCTGCTGTTGGCACCCTTGGGTCTCAGTTTTATGATTTTCTTTTTTTTTTTTTTTTACATATTGGAGTATAGAGACTTGCCTCTGTTGCACAGTACAAAAACTGACTTTTTTTTAGGGCAAAGTTTCATAAGTACGTTGTTTACTATGTCATGGTTGATCCAAACTATAGCTTTTGGATAATTGTTTACAATTTGTGGCTGTTCTTGCAATGCAATTAATCTATCTCTGTCTTTTGGCTCAGTAAGGAAAATGGTTTTAATACTGCATTTCAGACTGTTTCCTTGGCTACTTTCTCACTAATGTGTTTTTGCATTTGTTGATTAAAGTGGATTATAAAAGTTATTACAGATGTAATGACACAGAGAGGTGTGCCTTCATGCAGTGTCAACATAAGTGATAACTGACTGCTCATCTCTAGTTTAGACACAACTATTCAAATATAATTAAAGATATTTGAATATTGAGGTGTGCACCCCACCTCAATATAAATCTCTCATCATCAGGGAGTTCTCAGACACACATCAGCTTTTTGTTGACCAGGTCACATCTGAGGATGGTGAGTATTTTCTTTTCGTTCTCTTAGACTTGCTCCTTAAATTGTGGCTGGACTTTTTTTAAATAAAAAAAAATAATATGGATTTATTTGTGTCAGGATATTTGTCTGTAAAGACTACGATGAGACTGTTTTTAATATTTCACTGTGAAAACTGAAGTAAAATCTGAGTGTATAGTTCTGATTTACAATTACCTCTATATTTCTGCAAGATTTGATTAAAGGTCAACCATTTTTATATTATTATTGATATTACTAATGGGCACTGTAAATGACAAGAAAAAGAAAGAAATGGTATAGAAGTAAAAAATGTCAATGTTGACTCCTTCTTATAATAATTAAGATCACTATACAAATAAATAAGATGCAAATAATTTGAAGTAGACTAGAAGACAACCTTGTAAACTATAAATCCTTATAATTCTTTGTTCTGCAGACTATATTAGATACATTTGATTTTCACGTGCAATATGTCGAAGACGAAATTATATCCAAAACAGTTTTTCATAAAATATTGAATTATTTAGAACAATGACTACTCACCTTGAAAATACATACAAACAGCTACAGACATTGATAGGAAAACATTTTTCTTCTTTTGGGTTTTTTTTTTTTTTAAAAAAAAGCCTCTTTCATGTAATAGGATTGGCTGTTGTTCAAGTGGGAGACCATAATGAGACAATGAGAAAAAAAAAGTCATGAATAAAACTTGTGTATTTCTTTTCAGTTTCTGAGATCTTTAAGGGACATTTTGGAGAGAAGTTGATTTAGAAGAAGTAGATAAATACACTCAAGAGACTTTAAAACAGCGCCATGTTAACACATCTCTTCTGTCAACTCTTTCAGGCTTTTCTCCGTGTCTTTGTTTGTCTGCTGGGGCTGATTGCTCTGTGTGATGCTCATTGCCTCTTCCAGGAAGTAGAGGTCATAGGCAACCCTCCAAAAGGTGAGTCGCCATCATTACGAACAGCAGTGTAGCAGCAGATCTGGAGGGGCGGAAACTTTTCTCTGCTATGTTTGACAAAGGTTGGACAAATTAGCTCTGAACTGTTTGTCATCTGTCTTCCAGTGAAATGCAACATCCAGTTTACTTGACACCTGCCATCTCCCTCAGTACATAAAACCACGCCTATAGAAGCACATTGACAGACACTCACACTGAATTCATCACGGCCAAAAATTTATCAGATTAACAGGAGGTTCCACTGAACTGTGGTTTTATTTTTTTACATGTAGGGTGTGTTGTGGATGGGGAGACGCACGACTATGGCTCTGAATGGGTGAAAGACTGCATGAAGTGCTCCTGTTCGGGGGGCTTTATGAGCTGCTGCAGCATGTAAGATTTTCATGCATTTATTTATTACAAATTTTTATGTTCAAACAATCCTCTCTGACGGCCTGTAGAAACTTATCGGTGCAGGGAGGAGGACTAAACCTTGTGTTTCACCTTCATAAAAACCATGGCCCCTAGCATTGTAGGTATTTTCTTTGGACCCTCCTCTTCACCAAGAAAAAAACACCCTCAAACACCTGCTCCCCAATATCTTAAAATGACAGTTGTATGCATCACATTGTAACAGCTGACACACTTGAGAAATGTTACAGTGGACTGTTTCCTGAAGACAGCTGAGTTTTGCTTTTTAGCATTTTGATTTTTTGATTTTGTTTAAAGCACAAACTCTTCAGAAGCGTGACTTTGGCAACATGTGATGCCAACTTTACCCGAGACACATTCACTGATTCTGTTTTCTGTATTGCGATGAGGAACAATAAAGCTCTGCATATAGTGAAGTGCATCTTCAAAGCCCATTTCTAGCAAGGGAAGTCGGAAAGAAATTATCAATTTGAAGGGAAGAAAAAAATAATAAAACACAGAGAGTGTTTGTTCTACAACAAAACAAAGACTGCTTGTCTTTTAGCCAAGAGAAAAATATAACACTGTCGTCCAGTTCTGTCCCTTCTCTCATCTCTTATAACTTTTGTACAGTCCCTAATGTGTGCAAAACTATTTCACAGAGACTATCTGAGGGTAAAATCCTTTCTTTTTGTCTATCAGGATTATCACCTCAGTCTACGTTCCTGAGGGGTGTGAGCTGGTGGTAGATAGGGAGGCCTGCTCCTCCAGGATAGTGCTGAAGTCAGACAAGACCAAAGATTGTTTCACAGTCTGAGAGCACTACCAAGTGACCTCTGCACATCAGGGACGACTGGCAAAGTCTGAAGTCCAAACTGGCGATTGGTCTTTTAACATTTCACATTTTATCAACATGTCTGTAGTGTGTCCACTCAGCAAATTACCAATAAACAACAACTAAGCAGCCTTGTTCTTTGTCTGTTTTTTTTTTCTTTTTCCAGCTCTATGCCTCTGTAACAGCACTAACTGTAGATGTAGATGCAAGTGTCATTTTCAGCATGTAATTGAATAAACCCACCACTGTGTGACAGCAGAGCTCGGTGCTCACTGGGTCTCTGGCACCTAAAGGACTCGAGCAGCCCAATGATACGGGGGCTGCCGCTCACAGAAATGCTCCGGTTGTTGTGATGTTCAGCTCCTTCTCCAACTCTCATCTCTGTGGATTCGCACCTGCTCAGAGCGTCGTCTTCTCTGTCACCCAGGCATCGCAGAGACACTCCACTCAGCCAAACCACCATGTGAGTGCCTTATATTTCACACACAACAATGATCTTTGTCTTTTTTTTTTCAGTTAGTCAGTTCTAAAAATGTATGCTGATGAAATGAAACGTAGCTCCTCAGATTTGCAGGTTGTTTTTTTTTTTTGAAGGATGCATTCAAACAACAGTAGTCCACAGAAGATATTTCTGACAACATGCATCCAATTTCAGCGAGAAAACTGGGAAGAACAGGAAAGTGGGGAAAACATAGGGTGCTGATTTGCATTACCGTCTCCTATGCTGTGTGGAAATGGGGTGGAAATCCACAGCTTGAATGTATTTTTAGTAATAATGTAATGGGAGGTATCACCCAGTCCCTGACACCACCAGCAGAGAATAATGAGGCTTGGAACATCATCTCAGGTTGAGCGCACTACAGTCTGTTATCCTGCTCCCCCACATGCAGGGGGGGAGAAAATTATTTCTCAATAGTTCCACCGACTGAGCCTGTACATGGAAATATTGTTTTGGTAGGGTTAGTGTGTGTGTGTGTGTGTGTGTGTGTGTGTGTGTGTGTGTATGTGTGTGTGTGCGTGCACACGTGTGTGTGTGTGTGTCTGTGTGCAAAATGAAATCACAATGACCGATACCAGTAAATGGAATAATATTCACGGGGTGGTTGGTGTAAATATGTAATAAAAGAAAGGTGGGGGGGATTTCATTTGTAAAATTATAATAACAGAGGGAAAAGCAACACTGTTAATACAGTAAGCATCTCTTAAGATATGCATTTTGTATCAGTGGCTGCTCAGAGGGGGGTTTGGAGGCTGGGCTTCTTTCCTCTATCTTTTGTTTCTCTGTCAAACACATGTGTGTGTTGTATAATTGTCTTATTCATTATTAACTAAAAAGCACTTAAAATTCACTTGTCAAACGCTTTTGGATTGCTAATACCTACAAACTCAAATCAAACTCATGTAGTTTCCAGTTAATTTGCAATGAATTAGAAGGAAAGGTCTCACAGCAGCTATGAAATGAAATGGTGCAAACACCATTTTAATACGGTATGACATTGCTTCAGAGGATCTTTGGCAGATACAGAATTATGTGAAATTGTAATACTGCGTGACAAAATGTTTAATCTGGAGCTACTACAGAAGGCAATGTAGGTTAAAAGGTTTTTAGAAATGTCGATCAATTGCGGCACAGTAAAACCTTTCAGACGAAAGACTCAAGGTGAATCTGGTCCAGGGAAAATGACATTAAGGCATTCTTTCATTTTCCCCTGTCAGAGAACAGTATTTTCACAGAGATGGAGGACTCTTCACTGAGGCAGAAAAGAAGAATATGATGGGCAGAGGGGAGCCAGGTCACAGTGTTCCTCCTGCAGAGGTTTTGTTTTGGACCACATGACAACTTGCTGGATGGGCATCAGTGTCACATCACAACAATCATCACAACAGCTTCAGATTTGCCTATTAATTGGACATTTTCTCCTGCTTGTGTTTACGGTGCCTCCGCTCTGTTACAGCTGTTTGATACATCTGGTTACTGGTGACACTTCACTTGCCTTTCCTCTCTGAACAAAGGATGATCAATGCAGTGCCACCCTGCCTGCAGCTCACTCAACACACTGACAGAGTAGGTTAGTAATGATGCAGTGTGAAGTGACTGATAGCTAAGTGTGTGTGCCGTTAATGGAAAATGACAGGCTCGTTTTCTTTTGCGATGCTGGTTTTCACAGCACATGGCAGAGGTTTCAGGGGAGAGAGCCACAATCCATTTTTAGGAATCTGACAATGTCATGCCCTTTCACTTCAACGCACTACGTCATTTATTGTGTACTTGAAAAATGGAAGTCTCCGCTCAAACGTATGCGTAGCAATTTTATTGTCATTAAGCTATTATGTTCAGACTTGAGACCTGACTGGAGGGTTCATTTGTGGGAGGCGAAATGACAATCTTAAGATGGGTAAAGAAGAAGAGGAAAGGGGTGATTGCTAACTTACTGAAACTGCTCTGTGCAACTGCAGCATTGCTTCTTATAATATGCTTAGAGCAAAAAAAACTCATTTCCCTCACTCAATAGACTCTCTAAACCCATTTCACATATGAAAATAGTTAGCTGCTAGCTAATCTTCCTCATGGTGTGTAACAAACCGTATGAAGCATTTGTGATAATAAGTGTATTTTCTGAACAACCAACACACAATAAAAGACTAAGTTGTCTCGTCAAGGCTGCTCTTAGGCCAGCTGACATCAACATGCTAACATGGTCACAAGACAATGATGACACCTGCATAAAACACAAATGACAGCTTAGGCTGAGGAATAGCAATAGTTTTGTAGGAATTTGGTAATAAACCAAAGAACAGTGAGAAAAGTTTGATTTCATTCAAATTTTGACCTCATGATGGCACTAAAGGAGAAGTCAGGGCATCACTGAAGTCATCGCAATTCATCCTGAGGGGGGCATTAATGTCAAAATTATATGACAGTCCATTAAACATTTGTTGAGATATTTCAGCCTGAACCAAACTGGTGGACTGACTGACCGACTGACTTGCCATTGCAAGAAAAAGCAATGCCACTAGCATGACTAAAAATAGAACATGAGGGCATGTTTTAATGACAATGCTTTCTTGAACCTAATCTCACTGTGACTCAAATAGAAAAGTCCTCACACATAGCAAAGGCCTGTCTCCTGGGCTTTATCCTTCTTCAGCTGCAGCATCCACCTCCTGCCTTCGCTCCACTCCTCTCTCAGAACAACAGTATCACTTCTACATGAACAGATCCTTTGACCTATGGCAGCGATTGCTTTGCAAGTGAATCATTTTTCCGTGTCTGACTCTGTGCTTTCGCTCTCTTTGTCTCAGACACATGTTTGTCAGACGGCTGGGGATGGACAGTTTGATCCTCGGGGCTGCTGACACTGAAGTCCTGGTGAGATGTCCTTGAGTGGCGACGCGAGCCGATCTTCTCCGACGACGACAGCTCTGCCTCTGCCCCTCGACAGCTCCACATCTCCGCATCCTCTGCCATGGGAGGAGGGAAGAAGCAGCCATGAGTCCCTGCAGGAGTGGCCCGGGAACAAGACCCAGTTCCTCTCAGACCTGGCGGTTCTCGGCCACGATGAGCAGTGCCCCATGTCTCCTGTCCTCACGGCGTGTCTGGTGGTTTGGTATAGCATCACGATGGTGCTGGGGCTGCTGGGGAACATCGGCCTCATCTGCATCATTGTCCGCCGCAGAGAGAAAGCCAACGTCACCAGCATTTTCATCTGCAACCTGTCGTTCTCCGACATTCTGGTGTGCGTCTTCTGCCTCCCCTTCACCGTCATATACACGCTCATGGACCACTGGGTGTTCGGGTCGCTGTTATGTCGGCTGGTGCCGTTCATCCAATGCATGTCAGTGACCGTGTCCGTGCTCTCTCTGGTTTTCATCGCTCTGGAAAGACATCAGCTCATCATTAACCCTGCTGGGTGGAAACCGAGCATTCCCCAAGCCTACATTGCACTCGTTCTCATTTGGATTCTGGCCTGCTTCACCTCGTCACCTTTCTTGGCCTTTCAGCTGCTCACAAATGAGCCCTATACCAATGTAATGCCAATCCAGACGGAGTCTCCACTCCATTACCAAGGCTCCCCTCAGGCTTATCTCAATGCATCCCCGCCTCAGCCTGTCTCCTACACATACAAAAACTCATCTGTGCTTCCAAATTCATACCGCACCTTCTTTTCTTACACCTCTGCCTCTCCTCATATGGAGGCGTGTCTGGAGCGCTGGCCATCCCAGCAGCACAGGCTTGCTTACACCACATGGCTCCTGCTGTTCCAGTACTGTGGCCCACTACTGTTGGTCCTGCTCTGCTACGTTCGAGTTTTCGTGCGCCTCCGCCACCGCAAAGACATGCTGGACCGCGCCAGGACCCCAGAGAGCCAGCGGATGACCCACAGCCGCCGAATAAACATCATGCTGGTCGCCCTCATAACCGCCTTTGCCCTCTGCTGGCTGCCGCTCACCATCTTCAACGTGGTATCGGACTGGAACCAGGAGGCTCTGCCCATCTGCCACCACAACCTGCTGTTCTCCCTCTGCCACCTGCTGGCCATGTCCTCCACCTGCATCAACCCCATCATCTACGGCTTCCTCAACTCCAACTTTCGTCAGGAGGTCAGGGAGGTGCTCCTGCGCTGCCGCTGCAGCCCGCTGGAAGAAGAGTGTGAGCGTTTCCCCATGTCCACCGTGCACATGGAGATGTCCCGCACCTCTGTGCCTCTCAACTGCAGGAGCAACTCTGTTTGACTTTGATGTTTGAGCCTAAAGGTTACTGTTGTAGTAAGATGTAGTCACATACCTACACTGTGTACATGTGTAGGACAAACTTCTACTGTCTGTTCCACCGTAAATGGCGCTTCGACAGTTTTGACAATGGATCCAAGTGTTTTTTTCAGTGGTTTGAAGTGAAATGTGCAGTACAATGTTGGTTTAACTTATTCTGAATAGCTTTGAATTACATAAGGAGTGTGTTAATGTAAAAAAAAGTCTCAAAAGAATGTGCCATTTTAAACTAATCTGTTCTTGTGTCCCACTTAGATGCTTCATCCGCAGTATTAACTATATACCATTAGTATACTGCATTTTTTGCAATTAGTGCACAAGAATGAACATTTTACTGTTTTATTCTAACAGGAAGCGATCACATTTGAGCTGCATCAGTTAACTGACTTGAGAGAGCTACGACCAATTAAAGTGTATTCAAGGCAAAATGTTTTTCCACATGTTTTACATAGAAGTATGTTGGCTTTTTTTTGCAGCAAACATTTTGACTTGTCACAGGATGAAAAGCATGCGTTACTCACAACATTAACGATGCCTCTGTGAGCATGGACAATAGACCTTTTTCACGACAGCCACGTTGACATTGACACGGGCGTTATCACTGATGCTAATTAATGTTCTGTTCCACTTAGTGTAGCAGAATCTTTCCAGTGAGTCATCCTGACTCTGTTTGACCCTGACGGAACACAACCTTAATTAATACCTTTGGTTGCATCTGTGTGTGTGCTATTTCATGCCAATATTTTGCTCTTAAGGCGCTGTGAAGACAGTCTATTCCAGGACCTTGAAACTGAAGCAACTAAATGGAGCTGAACCAACATTACTTTTAGCTATTCCTACAGTGACATGTCAAAAAATCTTCAGTACAAAAGGACCGTTGTCGACTAAGAGACATTCCTATATTTTGGTTTTTCATTAAATTTTTCATTGAACCCTATGTAGTGCAGATAAGTAACACAGCTGTGTTTTGTGATTAACTAGACACACATTATTTTATGAATGTAGTGTCGCTGTATTTCTTACATTTTTCTCTTCTTTTGTATTTATGGCATTTGTGCTGTGAACTTGGTGTGTAAGCTTCTATGGTTAAGACAAACACAAGATGTTTTTTGTTTTGTGGTTAATGTGACTTGTATAGACAACAGTTTATAAAGATGGTTAAATTATAAATTAGCTTTAGACAAGTTTAATAAATACAGATATAACATCAAATGTGTTTACACATGGCCTTTACTGGATATTCAAATGTATGCTATATTAAAGTGTGTCTACCATTTTGGTACAGGAAAGAGTGGTCTATATGATCTATATACATGTAAATTACATATAGGCTACCTGTGTCTATCTAAATGCTTGCTTATGACTGTGCATGTATGTGTGAGACTGTGGGCTGAAGTAGTCAAATGTACATGCTTGGTTTAATAATCAAAGTAGTTATTTCTGTATGCTGTGTATTACATTAGTGAAACATGTTTTTTTTAAAAACTACTACCTCAAATGCCTTATTCTTTTTCTGTATTAAACAATATGAAATACAAATTGTTCTCTTTGCTACATGACAAAAAACATGATGAAACAAATTAGATTTCAGAAATGCTTTCTGAGATTAGTTTGTATCTCAAAATAATGCAACGATGCAACCTGTAAAGACTGCTAAACGAATACTTCATCTTAAATGTGGTGTGTGTCCATATTGATGTGACATTAGGATGCCTAAAGACACACAGTGAATATTTCGAGGTGTTCCATTGGTTCATTACCTAACATTTTGGTCTTGCAAGCGTCAGTTGCATCTGGACAGTCAAAAAAACGAAACGGTAGCCCCAAACTGTCTGCATGATACTATATTCAACAAATTCAACCTCTGTCCAGGACTGTCATGTCTGTTTGAGCTCGCTTGCTGTTAGTGAGTGAAGCAACTGACCCCGGCTCTGTAATTTTCATTAACCTATTACTCCGAAAAACAATAAATTAATCAAGTGGATGCAATAAGATTCTGTATAACTTTGAGTTAAAGGGGGTTTGTTTTGTTGAATATAAATAAATAAATAATCTCTGACTGATCTAGCCAAGTCTAGCCAAGTCAGTCCAAATTTTAGGACATAATAAAACTAATTGATCACGAATAACATTTCAACCACTTTTGGCTGTGATTCAGTAACCACTTCTGAATGTAATGTTATGTGCTTATCAGAGACAGAGAAAGTTGCAGTAATACTTCTGAAAAGTTGATTCGTTCACAGAAAGGAAAGGTGGAGGTTTAGAGTACCCTTCTAAGGGCCCTTCTCAGGGAGGCTACCTCGTTCCCTTTGCCATCGCTTCTGGATTGGAGGTGACGTTTACAATCTATCAGCCAATGATGGCCCTTTGCCCCAGGATGCATTGCATCACGAACTCCACGCGCGAACTGTACACCGTCGTCAGGTATTGTTGGAAATTGCGCAATTTAAACCTCGCTGCCGCACAAAGTAAGTTCACGATGAATACTAAAAAAGACTAATAACTCTCTGTATTCAGGCTTTTGTGTCGCTAATATTTAAAACGTGTGTACAGCGTATGTCAACATGTTAAGGAAGTGTTAACCCAAGTTAGCCACACCAGCGTCATGCTAAGGATGACTAAGTTAGTTAGCTCGCTAATTTAGTAGCAAAAAAGTGAGGTCAGCGTAAACTAACAACAAAATATCAGCAACATTGGCCTGGGGTTAGGGTAATAATCATTTATTGTGTGGGCCTTAAATATTGTACTTAACACAGTAACTAATACTATATATCGATGAGGTTACCCATATGTTGGATAATATTGCTTGTGGGTTTGAGAGTAACAGTTACGGTTTGAGGTTCGTTCGTTGGATTTACAGTAAACCACTATGCAGAAGTAGCAACTGTGTTTTAATATCGCAGATGATGATTAATAGTCAAATCTTATCGATCCCCATAGAGAAAAACAAAGTCAGACTTTAAGCTTCCAGTGCGCTGACATGACAGGTTGAAACATGCAGCTGCATAGTGTGACATAA
>JBCAUF010000044.1:3534825-3545439 GCA_038406115.1 Haemulon aurolineatum
GACACTCATTGATATTCAAAATAATGTTAGATTTACTGAAACAAATGGGAACACTGCTACTTGTATTATTTCATAGTTTATTGTCTCTGCACTGCACATACATGTGTGGTATGTTGTGTTTTTCAGATTAATACACAGCTTTTAAAGAATCATTTGAGGGTCTTATTTGCATAATGCAATCTAACGTGAAGAAACCCCTTAAATGCTGCACTGTGAAACAGTTAAACAGGTCAGTTCAGGAATCATATTGTAAACTGGGTCGTTTGTTAACAGAAAGCGGCCGAGTTTCAAAGGAATCGGTTCTGCAGGCGGAACCCACCTCCGGAGGCTGAGCACAGCTTCCACGTGGGACTGCATCTGTCCTCCGGGGGGCGTCAGAGCTTCAGTAAGCTGGTGTGGATCCACCACTCCTGCCACATCACTTACAAGTAAGAGCCCTGAGTGGTGGAGATGAGAAATTAATTGCCTCTTTGTTTCAAGCGTAACATAAATTGTGTTTTTCCAGGCTGACCGGGGAAACGGTTGTCACGGCGTTTGACCTGGACAGGATGTACTCACCCTTTCTCTTTGCACGCGTGAAGAGCTACACTGCTTTCTCCGAGCAGCCTCTTTAAGCAGCCTGGAGACCTGCACATGATCCCACAGCAAAAGTCCCCTCACCATTTTAACAAAATGCATACTCCTCAGCCTATTTAATTTGTGCTGCAGCTGGATTATGGTATCAATATAATGAATCCTAATGTTCCTCAATGCGAGCATGTTACGTTTCAGGTTTACATAATAGAATACTACTTATTTTCTGATTTCAGAAATTATGGTAATGTGATGAGAGCTAAAATAATTAGCAACCTTTCCCACCTATTCCAAGCAATGAATGTTCATGCTGTTTTTGTTTCATGGTGCACTTTCTCCCTCAAATAAATGGTGGTGAACAGAATGAATTCTGATAGGTTGACTCATTTACATTTTTGGTTTGTTTTGTTATAACCGAGTGACTTGTATTTACCAATACTACAGGGTCGAGCAGAACTAAAAAAAAAATCCCCTGTGTCAGGTTATTATTTACTAGATGTCTCTAACAATCTTTCAGTATGTGATGTTGTTATAGGAAAAATGATACATCACAATAAAATTAGAGATCCTGTTACACAACCTCAGTGAAAGACTGACTGCAGATGTGGTTCCAGACTTCTACATCATTTGTCTTGCTGAGGACACACACGGGTATAATCCACGCATTACATTTTCTGGGAACCAAGCACGAACAGATAAACAGGATTTGCAGAGGGGAAAAAAAAAGTTGTATTGGATTAGGCTAAAATGATTTGTGGCTTGTTGACTTTACTATAGTTGCTTTTCAAAATATTCTAAAGGAGCTGTCTGTTGCAAAGCCTTTGAGTCAAAAGTAAATTCTGAAATAGTTTTCTAAATAAGTGTTGTTGCTTTTGTTGAAGTTCATCAAAAAAGAAAACCAGACATTTAAAAAAACAGTTGTTTCAGACAGGATTACAAAGAGGAGGAAACACAATAAAAAACAATTACAAATCTAATTTGAGATAAAGTTTGAGTTGATGTTCACATTATGCCTGTTTGTTTTGATGCGGTCACACTTATGTTTGTTCTCATTAGTTTCACTAATCTGTCACAAAGATAAAGCAGTTAACTGCTGGAGGTTGTTTCACCCCCAAACCAAACTGAATAGAATTGCAATTCATGTATCAATTTGTAATATATTTAAACAAGAGAACTTGAAAGTAAATGCCCATTGACTCAGAACGATGCAGTTGTTTCAGGACAGTAATTGATTGATTCATCAAATGCACAGAGGTCTACTGGTGTTAGCATGATTGCTTTTTGTGTGGCTAAAACACGCGCGTTTGGTCAAATCGGATTGGCATCAGCACGTTTTTGCTTGCACTGTCAACAGCTGAATAATTAGGAGTATGAGTATGAGAATAAAATGTTTATTCGCTTTCTTGCAGAGAGTTTGATGAAAAGATCTATACCAGTGTCATGTTGTATATGTCAGCTTCGTGTTCCCAGTGTCTGGTAAATACGAAGCTGCAGCCAGCAGTTGCTTAACTGAGCTGAGCATAAAGACAGGAAACGAGGGAAATGGCCAGCCTGGATATGTGCGAAGGTGACAAACTCTTCCTGTATAGCACCTCTAATCAATCAATATGTTCCATCTGGTTCATTTAATCAGTTCAAAAACTAAGGAGTGAGAACAATACAACAGGGTTATATATGAGTTAACATGTGGTAATATTTCTTGTCGGGGTGCTTCTTTGACTCTGCTGGTCGCCTCATCCTCAGGGGGACGACAAGGTCCTGGATTCCTTTTCCTGCACTCTTGATGAACTGCTACATTTCACACACAGGTCACACTTGAGGCCTAATATACTGTATGAAGTACTTGCTAAAGGCCAAATTTACTTATATGGACAGACTAAACAAAAGAGTGGCTGTAAGCCTTCGGGAGAGGATCTCAAGGGCAAAAGCCTGAGCTGAAAACACCACTGACAACTGGACAACTAACACAGCGCCTGCGTACTGAGGGACTGAGAGCCTCACTTTTCCTAAAAGAAACATTAGGAGTTGTCCGACACGTCATTCCTGCAGAAATTAGTGAACTGACACACGCTGACCGCTGTTTTTCAGGGAGAAACCTCGACACCCTCACCCCGCCCTCTCGGTCTCCCTCAGGCCATGGCCTCTGAAAATCAGTGAGTAAGGCATTGTTTGCATAGTGGCGGGCCAGCAGACACGCCACCAAAGCTCACAAACAGTTGCTCTGTCCTCCAAATGCGAGCTCTGTGTGACACACAGCATTCCAGTGCATCAAGTCTGCACACAGCGCCGATGAGGAGGAGGAGGTCAAAGTGATACCACTTAAGTGGAAAGGACTAGAGGGGCAAAGGTGGGCTGCTGTCTCTACATTGATCACTGGTCAAACATTTTGACAGGAGAAAGAGAGAGAGCCTAAATAACTGAACTCCCATAGTTGAAGCAGCTGTTGGGAGAGGTGTGTCTTTCTAGGAAAACCTCTTCTTGCTTGTTTGGAAAGGCAGTATCTTCAAGGATCCTGTGTCCTACTATCCCAAATTATACCAAAACGTGACCCACATCAGGCGTACATATTTAGGTCTGCAGCCAAGATCAAACCATTATTACCAAGAATGCCAAAAATTCTGCAGGCCTTATCATCGCCAAGCTCACAAAGAGTTAGCAGCTGATATCAGGACTGAGGAAACAGAAAAAAAAATGTGCCTCTCCTTTAACAAAAGTTCAAGTGTAGCTGAGAAAGCTGTGCAGGTTTTAACCCATTCGTCTTCTCTCTGCAGTCAAACATATATGCTAACAGCACCCTGACTCACACCAGGTCAGTCTGCTCCGGGCGAGCATTTATCGGTGGACCAACAAAGGAGTAAAGTAAAACCCACAAAGACGACAGAAAACAGTAGTTCTTATTTAGGCAATTTACTCTGCGTGTCATTTTAAGTAGAACTACAAGGCTGCTTTCTCATCAATAAAGACGCAAAATGATTTATAGCTTTTCAGCAAACATTGCTCTTGGAGTAAAACACTGAGACATTATTTACTTGCTAGTCTATGAATATGATCATTGTCAAATCATTCATGATCATTTGATCACAAATTTGTCAGGAAAAGCATTTCCAATCAGTGGACAATAACATCAACTGAAGTATCTGGTTCATCGAGACATTGTTCAACACCACAGCAGCAAAAGATGGATTTTTTTAAGGATTGGAAGCAAGAAAAAAAAAAAAAAGCCCTGGACAAATCAATACCAACATTATTTTTTTTAATTGAAATAGCAACACAGGAACAAAGAAGTATTTTTTGGGGGAAACTATTTTTTTCAATATTCAATTTACAGCCTTTTATCAAATGTCTGAAAATCCAAAATTATCAAATTTGGAAAGCATCTATCTCCCTCTAACTTTTTCCTTCACTGGAGTGAAACCTATTTGATTTGATTATTGCCAACAACATTTGGGGAATAATAAAACAACCTTATTTATCTAAAATAGCCAAGAGTGGGAATGAACTTAACATTTTCCCCCAAAATCCTTGTCAATAGGCTATTTACATATAGCAGAGTAATACACACAGTAGATTTTTGACAATGAGGTGGTAGTTTATCATTTTATTCACCTTAGAGTCTTTATGGATGCAGTTTTGCATACTCATTTAATGACATTTTGCAAAATATTTGTGGATGCTTTAATTCAAAAAGCTTCCCTGCATTATTCTATATTATCTTGATAAAGCATAGCTGTTACTAAAGTGTATTTTGTTTATTAGATTATTATTATTAATTTGCCTTGAGACATTCAAATTCCAAAATAATTGACACAGCCAACATGCTCGTGTTTAGCAGGCAAAACATTCACCATACTGGTTCGCCATCTTAGTTTAGTGTGGTAGCATGCACTGCCTTCAATAGAGCTGCTAGCATAGCTAATAAATATATTTGCAAAACAAAATTCAAAATAATTCTAAGGCTCAGTGACCTCTGTTGCTCTGTATGTATTTGTCTTCAAGCAACATTATTTGCAGTGTTTACATCATTTTCAAGGAAAGAAAACAACAGCTTGAAAACAAATAGGTTTACAATCTCAGTTTGTTTTAATGTGTTACAGCAAGTAAAGCATGAGTCACAACATGTCAACCCAGATTTACCTCCATTTTCAGAAAATATATAGGCTATATTTATTTGAAGAGTTTTATAAAATGTACGTAATATCTCATTACATAGCTGTACGCTTCCTTGGCCTTTATTAATTGGGGGGTACTTTTATGCTAATCCTGCCCTTAAATATGTGTATAAACCCTGGTACCTCCAGCACTATCACCTTGTACAAAGGATGGCATGTAGCTGGACATTTAGGAAGAAAATTAACTCAGTAGATATGGGTCATGCATGTTAAACAGATTTTGTGTCATGAGCAGACATCTGCGGATCAGATTCATCATGCAGAGAAAATGTGGCCTTTGTATGTATTCAGATTTTAATGCTAATTTCTGATGCAGTGAACATGAATCTAGGTCACCTTTACATTTGTGCAACATGTCATGCTTATTCAGTGGTTAAGGCCAAACAGTACCTCATTAAATTGACTCAGCATGGTAGAGCAGCACAGCGGTGGTGTCAGATTTACAGAGTTCATAATGCAAACATCCTTGTACCTTTATTTTCTACACCAGCATTTACTGTGCAGGCCCCGGGCAAAGGATTTAAGAGAACAACATTAACAAGGAACACAAAGGAATAAATAGTTGAATTGCTAAAACCTCCTCTCTCCACCAAAAAATCAAACAATTAATTCTCATGTAAGGGCTTTGTTGTTTTAACTGGTTTAAAAACCAAGTTCTTATAATTCTAAGAGAAATAGTTTTGTGGAAAATGCATGAAGAACAGTTTGATGTTTTGGGAAATACGCATGTTTAACTTCTTGCCAGCAGTCAGATGAGAATATTGACACCACTCTCGTCTGTATGCTAATTTAAAGCAGCAGCAAACTAGCTTAACATAATGGCTCAAACAGGGGAAATAGCTAGCCTGATCAGCCCAAACATAAAAAAGATCGTAATTGAACTTAAGATGTTTTGGTGGGCAGGTTTTGCTACCTGTGGACAGAGACAGGCTAGTTGGCTGCAGCTTCATATCATAAGATATGGAGTCGTATTAATCCTCTCATCTAACTCTCAGCAAGAAAGCAAACATGTAGATATCCCAACTACCGTGTGTATGTGTCGAGTGAGGAATGATAGTCTAGGACATTTGATATTAAAAAAAAGAAATATTAAGAGTCAGGCACAGGATTTGAACAGGAAGTCTGACACACATTAGTCTGAAATGGACCAACATGAATCTGGTGATAGCATACTGAAAAGATGAAAAATGCTACATTAGAAACCAAATCAACTGGTCCAGAAGGCACCCTATTTATGTATAGACTTGAAAATAAAAAATAACTGTATAGCATTTTGCCAAAACAGTTTCATCACAAGGTCTATTGAGTAACATGTCTGGATATTTTGATTGTGTTACATGATCTCAAGTGATGTTTACATTTACATTTTTTGAAGAGACTTCTCATGAGAACTGGACAAAGGTCCATGTGCTAAGGAAGATCATGTGACGATCAAAAGCCCCAGATCATCTACTAAATGTACCTTGTGGTAAGATTGTTTTTAAACTGCTGCTTTCAAGGTCGATGCAGTAGACTTTATCTGGATATATCGTGTTTGAGTATTTAGCACTGAATTATGCAGTACGATTATATTCATTTGATAAATTTGATACCTAAATATTACCGATAAGCAGCTGCACTGCAGACTAATGGCCATCGCTGTATTTAATGAATGTCAATGAATTCAAGTTCTAAGTGCATTTACTGGATCAAGCTACAGTAGATATAGCACACTTTATATCATTGGGGCTTGTCAAGGAGAATTGAGTTGAAAATGTGGTCATATAATACAACTGCCCTCATTGTACATTGTGTCCTAAACTGGTTTAAATGTGAATTCTAGCATATGCAGTATACTATGCTTTGGTTATGCTTTGATTAGATGGCTAAATATTCCAAATTGGAGACCCTGCTCTGCATATATATATACAGCAAAATTCAACTTCTGCTGTTACAACCTGTCAATAAAAATGCATTACAGTATCACACTGGGCAGAATTTAGGACTATGCAACAGCACGGGCGAGAGTGAGATAAAGCCAGACACAAGATGCATGCTGTAATTACACATTAAGGACAACAGTAAGCGCTGTGTTATTTTAATTGTCCCTCATGTTGTCGAGGCAAAGATGTCATCAAGTGTGATGAAACCCTCAGCTGTCAGCACACTCGCTGCAGCTATCATCTTTGGACCTTCTGTGTGTAAAGCATCATCGAATGAGTCAAAGTGTGTGTTTGTTTGCTGGTATGAAGAGATTTTTGCTTTGGAGTGAATTTCATCTAGAGGATGGGAGAGGCAATATTGTGCAGTGTCAACCATACTACTATGCTCTTCTCCTTTAACTATATTTATTGAGTAATTCAATACCATGACTAGGAATGTGTGTAAAAATATGGGAAATGTCTGGATATATGTGGCTATGGCTTATTTTTCATCTCAAGTGCAAGACTATTCTAGATAAGAAGATACATATACCTCCTAGCAGCATTAGCTAACGCGCTACAGTGAGAATTGGGTGACGGTTGCTCAAATGTCAATCGACCCTCAGCTTCTTGTGTGCAGCGCGCTCCATAGATGGTGTCCCGTTTGCATGTCCATTTGTCGATACAGGCGAGCCATTCTGGTGCTCCTTCTTTAGAGAAGTGGTGTGCTTCTTGTACGTCTGGTGTAGGAGAAAGACAGGCAGAGAGAACACATAATGCTATAAATACAAACTGAATAAGGTTAACAGGATAAAGTAATTACTGGAACACACAATCGTCTATTTACAACATGCAATTGTATCCATCACAGTTTGTCCACCAGAGAGCACTGACAACTTTATTGTAAAATGTCCTGATCAATACATGGTATGGTCACAATTTTGTGGCTCTTTTGTGATTATGTAAAATTTACATTTGGCCAATACATTTTTATCAGATTTTTTAAAACTTTCTAATATTGATACTGGTATCAGCCCTCATGAAACTCCAGTATCATGAAGGAAAAGGCATAACATGATCTTCTTTTTTCTTACAGTCAATCTCTTGAAAATAATAAATCAGACAATACAATAGTTAATTTGGCTCCAAGCCTATTTGTTTCTTTCTGCCTTTGTCTCTTGAACAGGAGTAAAATAGTACATTTGTCAGGGACTATTGTCAGCTGTCAGGATTAATACACATTTGAAGCTCTTGTGAGTACAGGTATTTACAGCACCAGAACGGGATTGACTCAAAACAAACAACAGCGCCCGTGTTTGTAATGAAGGAGCACATCACCCTGTGCAACAATGTTTTTCACTTTTGAGTTTTCACAGACAATGCTTAGTTGTGAAATAAGTTAGTTAAATAAGTTCATTGTTAGACATGGTCTTTTAATGCGATTTGCTGCTGAAAAAGAAAACATCACCAGACTTATCCTTTAAAGTCATGAATTCACAGTTTAAAATGGAAAAACCACTGACCTGAACGTAGAAGTTTGAGAAAAGGAAAATGAGCGTGACCATGTAGCTTATTTGGAAGTACAGCCATCCCATGGGGAAGCCACACGGCCATATGACTGCACATATTGTCTGGGACATGGTTAAAAAGAACTGGACCTGTGTAGGAAACATGAAACACACACACATGCACAGAACAGACACACATGCAGATACACACAGAGTGAGGTGACCTAGAGAGCTTATAGAAACGCAATATTGATCCAGAGCCTAAAATATCCTATGGACAGTAAATATAACTGCACTGTGTTAAAGCTATAGAAGATGCTGCAGAAAATAGGCCAAGAACACTTTCAACATCTAAATCACAACAACAGTGTGTTCATTTGGTCATGTAGCTCAAAAAGAGACATTAGTATTAAAATACAACTTTCAAAGCAGTTAAATACTCTTAGTAGGATGTTTAAGTAAAGTTTTAAATTCCCTCCACCACTGGGAAGAGACTAGAGGATGAACCCACCAGCTGTAACTGCGTGATGTACTTCTTCCACCAAAGGTACGGCCGCATGGCTGGGATGGCCGAGAGGCCGTAGTAAGAATACATCACGACGTGGACGAAGCTGTTTAGGGAAGCACCAAAGTACGCTGACGAGACACAGAAGAGAGATGCGGGACGTTATTAATCTCCAGCGAGCAATAACTGTCAGCTAATGGCAAGTGACTGGCATTCAGAAGTGCAATGATCATGCAGGGAGTAACAAACGTTTCATTAGTCAGCTCAGTTCGGAACAATAACTACAAAGTTCAAGTAAAATCAATAGACACCACTAACAGTAAAGTAATACTGAAATAATGTAGTGAACATCTGATAAATAATTAAACATGTTTATACTGTGGATGAGAAATGTCACGTTGTATTAAAGTCAATAGTAAAAGGCGCATTATGGATTTTATGGAGTAAAACAACTCCATAACTCGCAGACTGCTGTGCTGTTTCCTGCACAACTCAAAAAGAAAAGCACAAAGGTGTATGCTACACAGTGCAGCAGTGTCCTGGTCAATAAGTGTCACTTTGTGTCCTTTAAGGCATTGCGGGGAAAACAGGCTCTTTTAAGGGCTAATGGGTTTAACACCAGAGCACTTGAATTATTTAGCTCACTCTGAGGCCAAACAGTAAATGTTGTTACTGGAACGATTTGAGTCACTGGAGGGCAAAGTCGTGTTAAAACACTCACAGTGGCCGCAGGGCACCCAGTTCATAACGAACCACCAGATATTGAGCATGCTAGCGTGGTGGTAGATGTGAAGAAAGGTGATCTGGTGGTTGTTCTTTCGCAGAATGAAGAAAAAGGTGTCCATGAATTCAATGAGCTTGGAGAAGTAGTACCACCACAGGACATTTATGATCTGTGGGGAGACAATAACACAACACAAACATTATAGAGATAAATCACACACACACACACACACACACACACACACATACACATGCGCTGTTGTTTATCGTGCAAGGTGATAAGCAAATGTCTGTCCGGAAAAGTCCTTCAAAGCTCCGGATGAATCATATAGCAATTTAACTATCTGTGGGAGTGACACATTGATAAAACCTTTTGTTTAATCACTGCAGAACTGCAAAGCCGTGCACATTTCACCATGAGCCTTGTTTTCACCTCCACTGCAGAGCTCAGCAGGGACACTGAAGAGTCATCATGATGACATGAGTCGGATTAAATTGACTCCCTGTTTCTGCAGCTTATCTGCTGGGATTTACAGGTGCTCGCCCACAGAAATGAGAGCAGTAGATCTGAAAGAGTAACTGGTATTTCTACCTTTACTGTACTGTTTATTGGATCAAGTAACAGCATGGGGAATCATTAACTTTGCAATGAAGTGATGTGAAATGTGATCAAATGAAAATAAAATCACCAGCAATAAATATAAAAAGGTTGCACAGCGTAAATCTGACCTCACCTTATTATCCACTTCCTGCGCGCTGTGAGTGTCCTGGCAGTAGAAGTTATAGCCACCATGCCACACAGCAGTGACAAGCTGAAGGGAAAGGCATTAAGATGAATGATGAATGGATATTTTACCAACACACACAGACACAGCAATGCACAATTAAGCAATGCAAAAGTGAAACCTGAATGATACGATGTTTTAAAATGTGACTTTCACTGACCTACAACTAAGTAATAAACACACACACATGTAGACAGACAGCAAGTTAGATAAGCAGACTTGGTCCGATATCTGTTTGGTCTTTGATCTTTAGCTGCTGACGTTGGTCATACATATTTAATCTAATTAAAAATGAAAACATCACAGGCTCACTCAGCTACTGGGACATAATGGATGACGTGATGTCCAAAGGTCTTAAGGTCATTATGTAATCACAGAGTGTATTGGAAGCTAATTCATCAGACAATTTTAAAGCATTTTTACACACAGGTAGACCAGGAAAACTGAAAT
>JBCAUF010000044.1:3672388-3688331 GCA_038406115.1 Haemulon aurolineatum
AAGGTCCTGCGGACCGAAACGTCGTTTGTTTTAAATAAATATTTTTGCAAGTGATTTGACAGTGTGCGGGAGACCCCCTTTTTCCTTTGTGGTATCCTAATTTTTTGCTCCCACGCACCTGTTCCTCTAGATAGGTGTGCATCAGCCTCCACATCTATAAAAAAAAGATAAAGCAAATATAAAACAGGCAACAAAGCAACAACTGGAAACTCTCAATCTTAAATCTGATTGAATGTTGAGTGTGGGTGGTCGTCCCGCCTTTGCTTATATTAATGTGGATGCAGCCGTCTTCCGGGGATTTATTGTAATGTGCCACTCTTTTGGTGTTTTTTTTTTGTCACAGCGCCTGTGGCAGCTCGCTGTCCTTAACAGGAAACTTTATGCAAGACACTGGGCAGGAAAAGGAGCTTACTCACGTCTTTCTCCTAGCAGGAAAGAAAAGACGTGTATAGAACTTCAGTAGCTTTCAAAACTGGTAGGGCCTGATTTACTAAGATCCCAGTAAATCCCATTGCGTGCGCTATCTTAATCTATTTGCATCTACTCCTCCCAGTATTTTGCGCAGAGACGCCCATATTTACATATTCATTTAGGCAAACATGCTAAATGGATTGCACGCACTATTATCCCCATTTGAGGGACGCAATCCCCCTTGCGTCTGGTTGGTAGATCAGCTTCAACATGAGTTTGCGCGTGCAATCAGGTTTGCACCCGTTTTTGCACACGCAAACCTTTAGTAAATCAGGCCCCTAGTGCACAGAGGAAGACTGTGCAGCCAGAGTATTTGTTTATATTGGAGCAGTCTATTTGACTGTGCCATTGGGTAAAGCAATCAAACAGAAACTTATTGATTTTGAAAAATGTGTTGATTTGCAACATTTTTAATAACTTCAGTTATTGAATCTTGGCATCATAGTAACCTCTTAGAGTCAGAATCTGCTTTGTACAAGTCAAGTGTCTCCACATTTTAAACAAATCCTGCAAAAACAAAAAAAACTAACAAAAAATGAATAGACATTGTAGATTACTTCATATATGTAAGTACTGGGGTGTGGGGGTGGGGGGGTTACAGTTATTCACTGTGCTGATCATATATGCACAAAGGGATCATTTCACTTGACTGTATCCTGTCTTTGATGTTGTACAGAGTTGCAGTCTCATTTGATCCTGCTTATAAGCCAGGTCTGCAGTGTCACATCTGCATTTTGAAGGGGTGATGCTGCCCGATGGGGTTTGCAAGCTTTCCACAGAAATATATACACTTTAATCTGACAGCAGTCAGTCAATACCATTCAATCTACAGAGCACTGAATACGCAGAGGAGCGAACTAAAGAGCTGCAAAAACATCTCCCTGACAGCCAGATAACAGATTAGAAAGCACAGAGCGATGCACCCCTGGCACACCTACACCGGCATTTCCACTTATGTCGCCTGATAAGGCCTCCTATCAGGAATTCCTTGGTGTGTGCGGACGGTTTTTGATTGACATGTCCCACATTATCCCTTTCCAGCTGTTCAGGCTTTTATCTGTCAATAAGGAACAGAGCCAGAGGAATCTTTAGTTCCTATGGATGGCAAATTGACCCACGTGGCTCGTCCTCATGAGTCCTGAGTCTGAAATGCAGATTTTCAGGGCTCTACTGATATGCCGCCATAGGAAAAGCACAGGTGTATCCAATAAAACGAATGGTGGCTGTCTCTATTTGCAAGCTGTCTTTTTGGCAAGCATGTGAGAAACTGTAATAATTCCCACATGGCTCCGCCCAACTTCAGCGCTTTCCACTTCACTTCTATTTCATCACTCAATTCCCTTGGGGGAATTTTTGCCGCAAGAAAAAAGCTGTGTAGATTTTATGAAGACTGCCGAATTGAAAATGTAGTCCAACTTTAAAAAACATTGAAAAATATTACATTGAATGGGGGATGTAATGTTGTTTTAACAGTTGAGATGAATCATTTTCATTAAATGGTGGCTTGCACCATTGATGTGGCTGACACAGTCAGGTGATCGATGCAGCGAAGATAGACTGCTTCAAATCAACTATACCTTAATGGTATAGTTGATTTGATCTCTGTTTAATGAGTGAGTGTAAGTTTCCCTGTCCTACTTCCATAACAAGGGAGCACAGCCCCTAACAAGAGCCCTATTGGGTCTTCTCTAAAAGTAGAGAGCTTCTTTCCCCAGGAGCCCCTTCTGCCTGTCTCTTAAAGATGGGGACACCCTGGACACACACACTGGTCTCAGTTGACTGATTTTACTGCAGCCACCTTAGCTACAGCTCTGGATTTTAATTGAAACTTGAGTTGCAGAAGAAAAAATCTCAGCTAGGATTGCAAGTTGAAGCAGGATTTGAAAGCAAATGTGTACTGTACAAAATTCTCCCTGATCTAAACTGTGATGTCAGCCTACTACCTGATTGCACTGTCTCCCACAAATACATCTTCCAAAAATGCATTTCTGTTCCTTTTTCATTTTAATTTTTTGGTGTGGGCATTCTTTCCCCACCCACATCCCAAATAAATTCTCCCCATCAGACTCAAGACTTTCAGAAACAGCACAGTGCCTGTCTTGGATCTGTTTACATTGCATGCTGGTTTATTACTTTTTGCTTTGTGTGTGGATTGGAGTTATGGTCTTGTTTTAAGATGTGAAGCACTTTGTGTCACTGCTGTCGGAAAGGGGCTATACAAATAAAGTCTGATGGACTGAATGATTGAAACAACAGCTGTGTCCCAGTTGCACGCTCCATTTTCTAAGATTATACATTATGTACAAATTCTTACAGTATCATTGTTGTTTTGATAGAAAACGCTACCGATTTCAGCTGTATAAAGTGAACTAAGAATCAGCAAAATGATTTTGCATTGCATTAATTTAGTTTTTATTCTTCTTACTTTCAAAACTGCTCACTTGGTTTTGAAGGATAGTTATTTTTTCAATTGTTCAAAACAAAAAAGAAGAAAAAAAATCACTTGTTGTACGCTCTGATCTTATGCAAACAGAGATATATCAGTTATTCGTATGAGTTTGCATCATCTTGCTAAACCACTCCCACATACTGTAACCTCTGACATAAGGTTGGCATGGTAAAGATTTTTTTCAGTCATAGTGTACACGTGAACTGCTTCAAGGAAATGCAAATAATGAAAAGGGCTCTCACTGATGATGACCTTCATGACCGAGAAAACACTTGAGCGTGACAGTGCCGGTACATACGTAATGTCAGACTTGCGCATTAAAATTAGAATATGTAATTTCTGATGAATATTTTGCCAGTGGGAACAAAAATGTGAACAGATAGAGGACACCAGCGATTAACATTAAACACCCTGCACTCATGTCATGAATATTTACCATTGTTGAGTTCTTGGGCAGTCTTTGATTGTGTGTCATTTTCAGTTTGTTTTGCAGTGTGGAAAAACCGCCACATGCGCACCGTGACCAACTACTTCATAGTGAATCTCTCCTTTGCTGATGCGTTGGTCACCATCATCTGCCTGCCTGCAAGCCTGGTGGTAGACATCACTGAGACATGGTTCTTTGGAAACACTCTTTGCAAAGTTGTTCCTTATTTGCAGGTAAGAAATCAGGTTTTGACATCTGCTTTTCAAAGAGGATATTAGAAATCTTCACCTTATCTGAACCGCTTGACTCATAAAAGGTTTATGGATACAAACCACAATTCATGTTTCTATAACTCTTATATTTTTCTTTCTCTATATTCATGAGGGTAAAAATTTATTTTTTCTTATCCCCCCAAGATTTGCACTGTGTAAGACCTTTGATGTTATCACACAGTGACTTAACACCTTAGGCAAGTCTTTCTCCATTTCTAAATTCGACTGCAGCGTCATCCCCACAAAGCCAATCATCCATTTTATATCACGTGGTCGGCCACGTTGATGTTGTGAACCGAAATCCTTCACTATCCTACACAAATCCTATACAGTATATGCTGAACACCATCACAGTACACCGATACTTTGCTGTGAAAGTGAAAGTACTAAAACATTCATGTAAATATACTCCATTACAAGTAAATGTCCTGCATGCAAATCTTTAGTAAAAGTAAAAGTATCTATTTTTGGTGACTCTGCAATAAAATTTCCCCTGTGACTGACATATACAGTGTATTGATATTGATGCATCAATGTGTAAACACACATTTTTTGTTATATGTTATAAACTATATTTTTTGTGAAATCTTGTTTTGTTAAGTAACCACTAATTATACCTGTCAAATAAATGTAGTATATAATGTAATGAAAGTAACACAAAATAGGAAAACTCAAATAGGTTACAAATATCTCTGTGGTTTTTAATAACTGGGATAAAAAGAAGTATGCTGACCTTATTCTAAGCCAATGTGGGAATTTGTCTGCTGTGCTGGCTGCTCAATGTCGACATATGCCACACCTCCTGCAACTAAATGAAGGGTCTATTGAAGGCCTTCATGGTCACATTCACCTTGGTTGCTGTACTATATGCTGTAATTGCTGCTGCTAGAATATTCACAGGCACACCCCCTGCTTCCTTTGTCCGTATCTTCATCTGAAATACAGTAGCCGATGTTGTAAATGCAAAGACAAAACGAAATAAATTCTACAACAGTTGAAGAAACTGTCATGAATGAATGTTTATTATTATTATAAATGCAGCAACGCATTAAGTCATCAGTTTGTAGTTGCAGTTAATTACTGTAGTAAGAGATTGGCTCAAAGGGTTAGGGCACAATACATATGTGTGTGTGTGTGTGTGTGTGTGTGTATGTGTCTCGGAAACTATTAATGAATGCTTAATACTCCTGGCTTAGCTTGTGTTGTAACTGTAATACCTTTAATTGGCTCGCTGCAGGGAATAGCAAAAGCAACTAAATGAATACTATTTTGGCCCAATCATCACGTTTTTTGTCTGGGAATTACATCCTCCCACATTCAATAAAGAAACACTTCAGTGTTATTAAATGTTCACATTAATAAGCAGCCCATTCTCATTCCCACGCGTGGTGGATGTGTCAAACAAACACAGGACTTACACCTACGAGAAAATGACCATGTGTGAAATTACTCCAAATTACTTTGGCGTAGATGTCCTCTAACGTTCAGTGAATAAACATGTAAATATAATTTCATATTTACATTAACAGGAGCTGCCAATTATGGTAAATAAAGAATGCCAGCGTAGTTATCCAAACCTGAAGCATTTACAAAATGGGTAAATGATGAATTCTCAGTAAAGTTAGAGTAAAGTTAGTAGCCATCTTGACTTCTGATAAGATTAGATATTCCTTTGTTAGTTCCACAAGAGGGAAATTTTCTATTGACTTTATGTGCTTCAGCAACAAGCAAATTCCAGATCAACAAATTCAAAATAATCTGATCATTTGTAAAGAACAGAGTAATGTAACAGGTTATAATTCTTAAAATAGTAATTAGATGATAGTTACAAGCCCAGGTATCTATATGTTACAACTGCATTACATTGCATACAGACAAAACAAAGCCCAACACTCATTATCATACATCATATCATATCATGAACCTCTTCAGCGGATGGACGTAGAAGTATAGAATTCCACTTTTTCCTCAGCACTTGAAGGTCTTTCTTGTTAGCTTAAAAGTGATTTTAAGTGACTTTTTTTGGCTTAGAGCAGATAACAAAACAATCTCACAAGGTTAGTTTAATAACTATGAAACGATTGAAAGCTCATCAGTAGCTACTGAATGGCCCTTGTGTTGTTCAGTTGCTGTATTTAAAGTTTTCACTCTCAAAAAACTTATTGGAGCTTGACAATTTGAATTTATTTTATTCATTTATTCATGTGCAAGGCCATATTGTAAAAACATGTCTTTAAATCAGCATGTGAAATTTGATTATTTTTCTATTAAAGAAAGCAATATCTGTGTGCCAATGCTTGTTTTTAAAAGCTACAATCAAGATTACCACAGGTCATCCAAAAATCAGCATAATGTTGTTTTTTACACATGCTCACTTGAATTGTTCATAAACTGATTTAGTTTCTGAGTGTTGCATCCTTCTCTCTACAGTAGTGCACCCACCCTGCAGCAATTGAACATCAGGATCTGCACTAACCAGCAAACAATGGCATTCACAAAACCTTTAAAAAGTCCACATGAGACTGTATGTAAAGCTGTTCTTGGTGTTGCATCGTCAGCAAATCCCATGAAATATCCAAAACAAACAGAGCGTTACTTTCTGAATTCCTTCCCCTTTCTGTGGCAATACACAGCTGGGCACAGCTGCAGTCTGCAGTCTTAACTCCAGCAGGAGGAGACTGTATATTTGGTGCAGGTTAGAACACATTATTTACACACAGCACGAAATATGTGGGCCTGACTAAAAATAAATTGCAGCGTTCATGGTCATACTGTGGTAACCGTGTGACTCAACAATAGCACAAATTAATCAGCTGCAGACCTCCGGCCACACAGGGAGAACAGAAGGTCATTTTATTGCTGGTTTTGGTGATTTCTGATGACCTGGTGAAAAATATATCACCAGAGATATCCTTTAATTCCACCTCCTGGTCTGCTGTGTATATGAGTCTCCCAGTGGTCCTACGTTTGCGTGAGCTGCAAATGTACTATGGGATTACAGGCAGAGGGCAATTACACAAGGATTTGTCCTCTTCTGCTTACAGGGCAATGTGCTCTCCCCTGTTCTTCAGACCTTTTAAATGAGTGACATTAGTCATCTAAGGTGCATAGTACAGTGTTTCCCAACTCCGATCCTGGGGGAACACTGCCCTGCATGTTTTAGATGTTTCCTGCTTACTATCAGGCTTCTTGAGGACAAGAAATATGCAGGGCAATGTTTCCCCAGGACCAGGGTTGGGAAACATTGACATAGTACGCCACTTGCATTCAGTAAGCATTTCAAAGTGATGGACCAGACCATTTATCTCTCACAGGAAATGAACCAAACAGAACACTGAGGTTTATCTCCCGCATGGAATTGGTGGCGCTGCTGTGAACTAAATGGACTGGAGACAACCATCTGCAATTGACAACCTCTAGAATAGAAGTTTCTCATGCACTGACATGCTCGATCTAATGTTGGTCCAATTTGACAGATCCATAATCAAAATCTCACTTCATCTGCCGCAGCTCTGCCATCCACAAAGTCTCCTTGAGAGCCAGCGAGGTGTGTAATTCAGATACTGGTGAGAGTAGACTCCTCTCAATCAAGGAGACAAGGAACAAGCTGAAGAAGATTGACCCTGGCCTCTGCACCCCCCTTCCCTGCTGCAATTAGGCTCACTCTTATGTGGTTTTACAGTGCTGGTAGATCACAGCACAGAATACTACTAGCTTGTTATCGTTATCTGTTACATTGTACCTGATGATGTTCAATCCTGGTTGTGAAGACTAGTGCAGTGACTGCAATCTACATTCACCAGGGACTGTTATTCTGATTCACCTTGACAATGAAAAAAACAAAACAAAACATGGATTAAACCATGTCACTGTTGCGCTACATTCCTCACTGTCTGCCCTGAGGCCACCAGTCACGGCCAGATTGAGCATATTCAGGCTTTTTAATATCTGAAAATTTTTTTTGTCTGTCTGAACTTGTTCTTATTGTAGATAAAATCTTGAATATGATAAACTCAGTGTTACCATACGAAACAAACTGATTTAATCTTCTAAGAAACAAAACATGTATTGCAATGTACAGTAAAGGCCATACTGTAGAATTAACTTAATTAAATGAATGAATAACTAACCCTTTTGTCTCAGGTTGTTGGTAGTAGCATCACAATTCATATTTTCTGGTATCTGATGTTAAAGTAAGGGAAATCTAATTTTCGGAGTGCTCGTCTGTATCTAACAGCTGCTTCGGCTCTTTTCCCTCCAGACCATCTCTGTTTCTGTATCCGTCCTGACGCTGAGTTGCATTGCCCAAGACCGTTGGTATGCTATCTGCCACCCGCTGATGTTCAAGAGCACAGCCAAGAGGGCTCGCAAGAGTATTGTTGTCATCTGGGTTGTGTCATGCATCATCATGATCCCTCAGGCTATTGTGATGGAGTGCAGCAGCCTACTGCCGGAGCTAACAAACAAGACCAGCTTGTTCACAGTGTGCGATGAACATTGGGGAGGTTAGTTTCCATAAGTTAATCCTCAATTATGTGTGTGCCAAGTCTCTCACTTGCTGCCAGATTCATGAGTTAAATGGCCAAAATGAGTAACTAAAGGACTAAGCACTGTCCTACTGTATAACAGTCTAGAAAACATCAGTCATTAAAATCAGTTTGCATGTCCATTGCCATTTAGCTGGCATTTGATGTTAAAACTGAAAGAGCAGAGCTCCATTCACAGGGTTGATAAGGACCAATAATTACTTTAGCGGGGGTTCAGATAAGACAGTCAGGGTGCCTCTGTGATTAATGTCCTCAAAGGAGGACAGAAAAAGCTTTTCTGCCCCCTCACCTACAGTAGGTTCCAGTAACACAGGCATTATATCGATTTTATACCTTTGAAGCACTGTTTGCTGACTTAAATGACTCATGACAGTGAAGGTCAAAGAATGAATACATACCGTAGCAGGTACGCTTGTTAAAATAATTTCCAAAGCAAAAGAATAGTTAGTGATATGACCTTCTCGTCAGGTTCATGAATGATGATAAATGATCTGAAGTCTATAGTTAATACATGTTTAGGATCATCAGTGTTTTAGATTCAGTAGAGGTAGTGTTCAAATTTCAAAGTTATTTTTGATTAATCTCTCAATAGTGCTTAAAGTCAACTAGTTTTGTTTTCTTAATCAGTGTGTTTTTGAGCACAGACGTTAGGACAGACTTACTGTTGTGGGGTTTTTAAAATCTCCCAAAATATGTGCCGATAAAACCATGATCTGATTCATTGAGGTTACATGGTGGATGCCTTATTCAGCAGAGGCGTTTTTTATTACCTGCTGAGGATTACATCCCCTCGTTTCTCACTGCATTTTGCTTGTATGAAATTCACAATATCGAGACAAAATGGACGAAAAAGCATGTGCCAATAAACCCATTTGATTCTTAAGTGTCAGCAAAGAAACTGAGGAGGTGAATGCATTATTCGTCAGATAATGAAATTCTCACTTTCAGTCAAAGCAGGCCAGAAGATTTACTGGTTAGACCATCTGACTCTCGAGTGTGTTGATGCAGTACTCTGCATAGATGGTTTTGCCTGTCACGGTGCCTCTTCCTCTGTTTTGCCCATTCACCAGTTTCATCCATTGAGTCAACCTCCTCCTGACTCGATCATCTGCTTCTCATCAGCTATCAGTCCCAGTAATAATACAGGGCAGGTCAGAGCCAGTGTTTGACAGATTATCTTTTGTACCCTGTCTTTGCACATTTGCAGCCCAGCTGTTTCTACTCTCACTTTGTTTGTTTGTTGCCTGAAATCTGTCTTCCCGTCTTGATTATATGTTTTCTGCCAGACTACCTGTTGCCAACATCCTGCTGTCTATCTGATTATCATTCCCTCCTGCCTCAGTTCCTCCAAGGGCACTGATTTGGGCGCCTGACTGTTGCCAGTTACTCCCGTTTATTTACTTTTTATTAAGTATTAAATAAAGTCCTTTAACTCACCCAAGCATGACACTGTGTCTACATTTGGGTCATGTTTCCTGCTACCAGACTTGTGACAACTGGAGAGAAATGCATTCCCTCTCATCTCTGGCCAGCGAAGTGTCACATGTATCTGTCAAGATGTTAACAGCATTTGAGTTTTATGTGACTGCGAAGGACTGGTGGTGGAGGCCGGAGTAATCTTTACACAGTGGATGTTTTATTTGTAGCAGTGATAACACAGACACAAGCTGGTTTTGGAAATGAAAAAAACTATATAAAGAATGAAAAAAGGAGAAAGCAAGCCATCAGTCAACAAAAGAAAATCCAGGTTAAGCTTCAGGCAGCTCTGCAACTGAACAGACTTTCCACTCTTCCAACAGGAAGCTCGACAAAGTTGAATGTATTAATAAATTGATTGGTTATTTCATTATTATGTGAATGCCAGCCATGACAAGAATGGATGTGTGAATATCACATGTACTGTGCTATGAGGATATTGAAGGTGCAATAGAAAGTGGTACAGTTTGGATATGAGCTGCAGGAAAGGCTTGCCTGGAGGAAGCACATGCGAGCCCTGGTGAGC
The DNA here is from genome assembly GCA_038406115.1 of Haemulon aurolineatum. Classification (NCBI taxonomy): domain Eukaryota; kingdom Metazoa; phylum Chordata; class Actinopteri; order Lutjaniformes; family Haemulidae; genus Haemulon; species Haemulon aurolineatum. The sequence goes on from JBCAUF010000044.1 coordinate 3,682,557, forward strand.
TTAACCTGCCTAAACTCTACTGTCAATCATTGTCTACTGAGGTTTTGAGGGGAGTTACGCTGGATAAAGCGTCTTTTGGAGGTATATCATAAATTCACAGCATTTCCCCGGCCTGAGATTGGAAATACTTTGTGTAGATAAAAAGAAAACAAAAAACTAAATAAAATACTGCTAAGCACTGCACCCACCCCTCAACTTCTGCCTCTGGAGACCAAAAAGTCAAATGGCTTTAACGGTACTACTTTCACTTGACAGTGTCAATTTTATGCATCTAACACTCATTTTGGTCAAATTAACAAGGAGATGCAAGTCCTGGCAGCTATAAAATCAGCTCTACCAAAGAACCCCCCCCCCTCCCTCTGACAGACACACATATTTCCCCTGAGACTTATCTAGAGACACGTCCGAATCAAATCATGTTTCACGCCGTATATTTTGGTCTGTAACAATCATCCAGGCTGAAATGAGAGTGGATGCATTTCTCTCCTGACACTTCAGAATCAGGATTAAGAATTAGGATTTTGATGCTATGATAACGCATCCAGTGCTCCGTAAGCACGCTTCATGATGTGTCAGAATCCAATGGTTTTATCAGCACATGCTTTGTTTGATCCACTTTGACTTGACAGAGTGAATTTGAGACCTGACATATTTTTTTTGTGCATCTAAATACCTCATAATATTTTTGTATAACTGTGTTTAAAACATTAGTAAAGAAAACCAAAGGGTTCACCATTAGACATATTGAGAAATTAATCATGGAAACTTCACAAATTTCACATTTCAATCAATTCTATCAAGGAAAGTCTTCTTTTACTGAGTCTAATAAAAACAATGATCATTCACAATGTACAACAACTATGGATCCTTGATCATTCATCATCATTGCTGAACCTGACAAAGGTTTTTAACAGTACTTTGCTGCATAAATCATCATGTCTGCAGTGCACAAAAAAAAAAGAAAGCAAAAAGCTGGAGACTCAGATTTTCAACCAACTCACAAAGTTTCAGCATAAGCATCAGCCCATGTTGGCTTGGTACAGCTGAACAAATCAGCATGCTGCAGTTGTCATTTCTGCTGACAAAATCCACGTTCCCCCATCAGAAATGAGCCTGCCTTTGTTCACTTTTATTTGAAAAATAACTGCATATTTCAACTGACTAATTTGTTATCAGTGTAAATGGACTGGACAAGAACAGAAAGACTGACAAACATAGAAACAGTTGCTATCCAGGCAGTTTTCAGTCCAATTATGATGGTGTTTTTTGTCCTTTCAACAGCTGAGATCTACCCAAAAGTGTATCACACCTGCTTCTTCATTGTCACATACTTTGCACCATTATGTCTCATGGTCCTGGCGTATATCCAGATATGTCACAAGCTGTGGTGTCAACAGGTGTGTATTCCGTCTACAGTGTATTTTTAAAAGTCACACACTCACAGAGCTCTTACAAAGTGAACTGATCTTCCATTGGTGAGTTTACAGTGCCTGATGTACAGTACCCACATACTTGATCAACAGATTCCTGGAAACACATCAGTGTTACAAAGGAAGTGGAGGTCCATGCAGTGCGCAGCCCCGGCTGCAGGGCTTGGAGAGCCGGTGAGGGTCAGGACCAGCACGGTGTGCGCTGAGATCAAACAGGTCCGAGCCCGGCGCAAAACCGCCCGCATGCTGATGGTGGTCCTCTTCGTTTTTGCTCTGTGCTACCTGCCGATCAGCGTGCTCAATGTCATGAAAAGGTAATCTCTCACCCTCTCCTGTTTCAAGGATCAAAGCTCAGCTCACATTTTGCATTTCCTTTTCCGTTGGGAGCTCACCTTGGTAGTTTCATGTTTGAAAATGACTGATATGTTTGATTTCAAGTGCTAAATTATTGCTTGTTTTCTACAATCCCGATTTAAGATATCATGCTTCATGAAAAGCATGTAAAACTGAATGAATCTTTAACTAATACTGTATTGCACTTTCTCTGCAGAGTCTTTGGGACTTTCAAGAACACAAATGACAGAGAGACAGTGTATGCATGGTTCACTTTTTCACATTGGCTCATATATGCCAACAGTGCCGCAAATCCTATCATCTACAATTTCCTCAGTGGTAAGTGTGTATCATGCCTCACCACTTGGACCAGCTGTGTGGGTTCATTACTGCCCTCTAGTGGACAGTTTGGAAACAACAATACAACTTACTGCTTATCTGATATACAGTAATATAAATCTAAAGTTGTGTCCATCACAAGCATTTCTTACATGAATTTCAGCTTTCAGGTATCATGTACTGAATAAAGCAATTTTTTTCGGATGTTTTTGTAATGAATCTCGAGTCAATCAAATCTTCTAAACATTACTGATAGAAGTGTAGCCCGTGATGAAAGTGAAAAATGCTGTTTTTGATCTAAGACATATAAAAGTTTCAGACTGAATGATTTTCTGAGTGGATGCCATGTTTCCGTTTTTCTCCAGGGAAATTCCGTGAGGAGTTCAAAGCCGCCTTCTCTTGCCATTGTTTCGGCCAAGGACAAAACCGAACAAAGAGGATAAGAACCAGAACGAGCACAGACAGCCGAAAATCCCTGTCAACTCAAGTTAATCACATGGACAATGTGTCACGCATATCAGATCAGGTGGTGTAGGTACGGAGGTCTTTTAATCCGGGTGAGGAGCTCTTTTGGCCAGATCAACCTTCAAAGGACACACTCCATCAATATGGCAGACACAGAAATCTTTAAACAAGATTGCAAAAACAGACCTTTGAATGCAAAAGAATGTCTCAGAATTATTCTTTCATGTTTCACAAGGACACTATGGAAATGAAACACTTTAGAAATCTGACTCAAGACTCTCAAGTCTCAAGACTTTCTGATTGACAAAAGGAAAACTGCTAGTTGTTCTTCTTGTTTATTTGTTTTCAAAGGAGGCCACTGAATATGTAGGATTTACTCATACCATATGTATGTTATGACATGGTTTTGATTGCAAATATTTATTGTATTGTAAATATTCTATTTTGGCTGTGTAACTTTGTTTTTGGTTCAGCAGAGAGAATCATTGTTAAAAGATTATTATTAATTATTTTACTGTGGCAGGAAGTATATTTATTGGTTTAATGGGCTTTTACAATGGGAGAGCAGGTGAATGTATGATTAAGTGCACTGGCAAGATGTAAATGATACCAGATCAAGAATCATAGTCATCCAGATCAATCTACTTGAATAACCAACAGGGTTTGTGCATCAATGTGTCCAGTGCAGACCTCATATCACGTTGTGAATCTTCAGATCAAGAGCTTCTGTTCTTAAGACTGGTTGTATTTTTCAGCACTGGGCAGAGGCGACATCCAGTCAGATTTTTCTAAGGTTTCCATTTTGAAATGCACTGAAATGCTTCTTTGAGCCATCATCACTGACAGCTTCAGAGCCCAGGAGACAATGTCCTGTTGGAAAACCAGTGGAAGTCATGAAAACTTAAGAGAGTATTTTTATACTAATACTTAAGTACACTCTCAAATGTGCAAAAGTGTCCCGAAATGTGCTTCAGAGATCTGTCAGTGATAGATATTTACAACAGCAGTCCTCAAGCATGTATGTTGACAAGAGAATTGCCATTTCATCAAACCACCACCAGCAGTTTGTTTTTGTTTTTGTTTTTGTTGGGGGGGGGGGGGATTTACAGTAACACCTTGTATCAATAAGCCTGATTATTTAAATCTAATTTTATCCCATGAAACATTGGACTGAGATCAATACCAGGCAAGAAAACATTTCCTTAATGTGGCAACATGTGAATATGTTGATGACGAAATGATGCTTATTGGACAGCCACTCAGACTACATCCAATGTGTAAAAAGGACTCTTATTGTTATTTGTTTGTGTGTAATGTAAAATATTTTAGATTCAATGAATATTTATGAACGCTTTAAATATGAAAATCAGAAAACGACTGATCCACAGATTTTTCGATGTGACTATTTTTTTTTCCCAATCACATTTATACACAGTGATAAAAAATTGATAATAATGAGATACCTGACAAACACATTTTGACTGTAAGGTTGATTTATTTGGAAAGGCTAATAAATGTGTAGACGTGCTGTCACACACTCAAGCATATCTGGATCTCTTTCTTTCGCCTTTGGGGTAAAAGAGAGTTTGCTACACTAGAACTTAAACTTTAAAAAAATATGTTTTTTTCTGCCCTTTCAAGCCAAAGTAAGACAATCTCCTCCAGGAAAGCCCTGTTCACACTCACACAGTTACACACATTAACACCTGAAAGTTGCCCTGTGCAGCCAGTCTGATATCCCACTGACCAGCTCCACTAGAGCGGTAAGCAGGGTAGCCTTGCTCAAAGCCATGTCACTGCTGTTAATAAGGCAGATACAGGGACTGTTCTTTCTCAGCGGGCAACCCTCTGGTCTCAAGGCTTTCTCTCTTTAAAATAATCATTATAAGTAAGCTAAAGTGCATCTCAACCACAGTTTCCCCGATCCTCAGCTCTTCAATACATGTTGAATAGTTCCATTTGAGCAGTCAAAAGCATCACATCTCATAGCTGCAAATACATCATAGTGGAATGTATTTTCAGTTAATAATGATAACAGAAATGTACATCCTTCATATGCGTGCAGTCTTGATGTCAGATTTATTAAAATTCATGTTTCAGACATTCCTTTCAATATGGAACATGCACAGTTTGTTTAGTTTGTAACCTCAAACAAGCCTCACACTGTGATTCATTATTTTTAATGTGAGGATGCGTGGTGTTTGTGCTGGTGGAAATAAGATCCAAAACACACTGAGAGTGTTGTAGCGGCTTCTGCACAATGTTTCATGCAAATTACATAGCAAAAGACAAGCTTTCTGTCAGGAGAGCATTTCATTGGGGAAGAGCTCCTAGACAATAAAGTAGATGGATTATGAGTAATCAGCTAGTTCAAATGCACCTGTTGACATATGTTGTTTGGCATAATCAACAACTTGTAGTCAAAGAATCTAGATCCATAAACATACAGCACATCAAATACTAAATAAAGCAAATTAATGCAAATGTTAAGAAATGCAAAGGATCTTCAACTAACAAAAGCAAGTATTAATCATCACTGCAATCAGCAGTAGGCCACAGATAATGAAAAAAAATAATAAGAAAATATGATGTGACAAGCTCTATATACTGTATACATCAATTCAATATAAATCAATTAAACTGACAGTGCAATCAGAATGATTAAAGAGTAATGTGAAAACATTTCCAAAAACAATGCAATGTGACAATGACAAAAGAGAAAGACAGGAAAACAATGCTTAACAGGCCAGAGACTAAAGTTATAAGTAAGTATATTATAACTGTTGTTTGTATTGAATATAGTTAAATATTGATGACAACTGATATTTTACAAACTTGACTGATTTAAAAATGTGAACCGACATCAACATCATTCAGGGAACACATTCTCTTCTCCTATCTCTTATTGGCAATATTTCAGATTTGCTAACTTGCGCACAGTATACTGCAACAACAAAATGCAATCCTTATAGGACACATCACCTGAAAATTATTTTTTTTCAGGTTACTGCATGTTTAACTCTATCCTCTCTATCACTGACAACAGCTGACATTTTTTTCGAGCAAAGAACTTCACTCTCGCCCCCTCCCCCCTCAGTTCACAAGCAGGAGGAAAAATCGCGAATTTAGACTGGTCTGCTTCTTGATGTCAAGTATCGCACCAGGAGGGGCCAGGGTGGGGAAACCGCACCCACTGTTATCTGGAGAG
>JBCAUF010000044.1:3709671-3747427 GCA_038406115.1 Haemulon aurolineatum
GTTGCTTTGTCCAACAGACACTGAATAGGTGAGCCTTTGTGCTGACCCCCTCACATCTGTTGACCCACCCAGCCCCCTGCAATGACAATGTGCTCCAGAGAACTGATACAGCCATATCTGCGTTACCTCTGTTTTATGTCCGGATTTATGTCAGTTTTACACTCGCTACGGGCAAAGTGGTAGAAAACACGGTGACGGGAGCTCTTCCACAGGGGTTTACAACCTAATTACATTTTTGTGAGCTGTGTAGAAACAGAGTATATTATTGTAAGAGTCCACTGAGGTTTTTTTTTTCCTCACAACAATACATGAGTAGTGTGATGGAGGGGCCCATTGGAAATATCTTATGTTCATTAAGATTCCGGGATTTTTTTTCCAGTGGGCAGTTTGTGAATCATCTTGCTTTGTGGGGAGGCTTAGATCATGTTTCTTAATGCCCCTCTTCCTTGTTGACTGATGGTTCCTGGTTTTCTCTGTGTCCCATTGTAACCTAGGCTACACATTTGTTTTCTGAGTCCTCGTTACTCGCTCAACAGAGGACACATTCATAATGTCGTAAACTGACACATTGTCATTAAAGCTCAGGGCAGATACATGACATTTGGACAGCAATGCAGCGTTTTACACTCAAAGTGTCAATATTTGTGCAGGGGTGGAGAATGTCAATAGTATTTTTTAGATTTATATTCGATAAACACGCTGTATGTGATTATATTTTTGCAAGCGCTTAAATACTTGAAATAGATACGATTTAAACAGCCCCAACAGGCCAAAATAAATGGCAATCAGCCTAGATGATAATCTAAAGTCCTTTTGCCTGATTACAGTGGAAAACAAACACTACTTGTTCTTTGCTTTTTGTGAAAATGAAGGAAAGATGCCTGAAAGATGTCTTTGAATGAACTGCATACCGTATGCCTTGAAATTGTCTAAAAAGATGGATTGGGAGCAGCTTAGCATACGATTATCCCCAGCAGGAATGATGATTTAAAGCCTCAGAAAAGACTTGTGATCTCTACATTGTTGGCAGTTACTTAAGGAAGTTGAAAGATATCCTGGAACAAGAATCACCACCCTAACTTTGCTTCCACATCTGGCTGCTCCTCTTCATGTCATCATGAGTAACAACGTTGATTTATGCAAAGGCTGGGCATTTATCCATAACTGGCCTGCGGTTCTCCACAAGGGTGTTCGTACTCATCAGAAGGAGAAGGATGTGCATGTGAAGGAGAAGGTGCCCAAAAAAGTCCTTGCCAAGCCGCTGCGAAAGCAGAAAGTAAAGCTGTCGAACAATTTACCATGAGAGGAAGTGCGGATCAAGAGAATGATGCATCACTGTCTTGTGCTGAGACAGAGGAGAATCTGCACCTCCTACTCTGAGGTAAATGGTCCTCCTCTTCTGACCATGCCAGTATTTGTAAGCCCTCTACAGACCTCCATTGAAAAATTACTGGCACTATTCAGATCCTTCAGGCAAAGGTCAGGATGTTTTTTCTTCACTTAAATGAAGTGGGACTCACATCCGTCCCCCAAGAGTTATCAGAGATCATGACTCCCTTTTCTTCAGAGGGACTTGAGAACTTTTCTCCCCTCTCTCATTACTTCACCCAATTTGCAGAGATGTCAGGTCTCAAAGATGTCTTTTAGATTCCAGGTTTTTGAGAATTATCAAACTCCTTCCTCGTCACTTCCCAGTATTTCCCAGTATTTCTCAGTAGGTCCCCCCACCCAACTTTCGGAGCAGACTTGGAGCCGTTCCCCTTCATTTTAAGAACTTCCACAAATGCTAGATGCAGCGAGCGATTCTCACCCAGAGTAGGGCAAATCAGTCATGTCAGAGAGAGTAGTACTTGCAAACCTTCATCATAAATTAATTTAAGAAAGATGAATAGATGTGATACTGTAAATGTTATAAATCTGGGTTTGTTTGTTTGTTTGTTTGTGTGTGTTGTTTATGTCTTTTGCTTGTAAGGGCCCTCCTGTAAATGAGATCATTCATCTCAGGAGGCGTATCCTGGAAGTTTGAAATTATTATATTGATGGTAATGAACATTTCTGGGTGTGTTAATCTTATTTTTGACAATCATCCCTTACATAATGCAGGTACAGGGGACCAGTTATGCAGCAGTTATGCAAAATGTAGTGAATGTTTTTGGTAGTTTAGCTAATGTCTCACTTTTGTGGGCAAAACAATAAAAAAAACACCTGAGTACTTTTTGTAACTGACTGCATTTTTTTACTTCTGTTATTACAATACTGCCTAAACCAACTACTTTGTTTCTGCTGATAAAAAGTATAGTAAAAAGAATCATCATAACATTAATCATTATAGCCAGCAGTAACTGTAGCTGCAGTTTTGGGATCCCTCTTCATACTATACTTCATGAGTTCTTACCTGAAGTGCAGTAAGGATGTTTGGCAGTGCTTGCCCATAAGTGTCATGGCAGTGAACTGCTAGAGCGTGAGTGGGCACCTCCTTCATCACACTCTGCAGCATCTTGAACATGGAACCTGGAGTACCGACGCCGATGGTATCCCCCAAGGAAATCTCGTAACAGCCCATTTCATATAACCTCTTTGCCACCTAGAATAGTGACAAAATAGTGAAGTGCTCTCATTAAAAAGGAGTCACTCACACCAAGAGTACTGTTGATGCTTATCTGCAGTAAGATGCAAGTACCATTTCAAGTTTGGTGCAGCACTGAAATGGCAGCGAATATAACTTCAGATGTAGACTCTTTACTCGTTAATTTTTCATTGTTCAATCTGTAGTTACAGCTGGAATATGGAGAACAAGCCCAATGGTAGAAACAAAACAAACACAACTCCCCTCTGTGATTCACATGGAAAGCCATGCTAATGAACAGATAATAAATGAGAGAGTGGATGTTTGAGCTCAAATGTGTTTATCCAAAGCTTCTCATTCAAATAAGAGTTTCTTAATGCTCAGGCAAACAGTAAAATCCACCACTCCATCCCCAGTGCAAAATGAGGAGTTAATGCATTCCACCATGACAGATTTTGAGATAGAGGCAGAGAAAAGACTGGCAGTAGAGGTCACCAATGTAATCATCTAGGAAATACTGTACTGTATGTCTGCAACACCTGTATTTTGTGAATGTTCCCTAATATGCTTTGTCAGTAACATGTGACATTATTTCAAAATGACTGTCATCAATATTTTTCAGTATACTTAAAAGTATAATGAGGATGTGCAAGGTTTATCTCACCTCAGCAACTTTGGATGGTTCAATGTGTCCCTCGTGGGGGCATCCAAGGGCGCAGGACACGTACCTGAAGGAGAATTTTATTGTGTTGATGTAATATTTGGTAGCATTTCCTGTTACTAACTGTAAAAAAAAAACACCTTTACAACTGCTGTGATTGTATCAGCAATTGACAAGGAGAACTTAGATTTGCTGATTGTTCCTGATAGCAGGAAAATATATCATACAGTCTCATAGAAATAGAAATAATTCTGAAAAGTAGCACATTGCCTGTTTTTGTTAGATGGGCGAGCTCAGTTTAAATGAGGATAAGAGTCGATGTTTTTGTTGGCATTGTTATTTTGGTTGTTCATCTGTTTGTCAGTGGGATATCTCAAAGGCATACAACAAGATTTCCATGAGATTTGGTGACTCGACTTTGGTGGTGATCCAGATCCTGAGTCCATTCCATTTGTTAATCATCAAACAGTATTTGGCACCCGCAGTGTTTATACTAATCTACTGCTGTTCTGATGTGTTTATCTTTTCTGGATGACGAAGCTCATGTAATCTAAAAAAAAAAACCATGTACTATGGTTGCGGTGGCTTACTTTCCCATGTATGACAAAAGGCACAATTATATTCAGCAACTTACTGTATTTGGTTTGCTTTAATGTCCATCTGGACTTGTGGTTTACTAATGCATAGATACAACCTGGTGAACATCTGGACTTTTTCTATGAAGGTATCATTACTGAATTGTGTGTTTTTTCCTACATATAGAAACTGTGGTATTTCCAACTGTTTTCATTCGCAGCGTAAAATCAGAAAGTGATTCAAATGTTAGATATGCGTTTTCACTCTCTGGCAACTAATATCCAGAGTGCTTACCCACGCACTGGAATCTGTCGCTCCTTGGCAGCGTTAATGACTTCCTCAAACCTCATCATGCTTTCATCAATGGAGCAGTTAATGTTTTTTTTACTGAAGGTTTCAGACGCTGACCCAAACACCGCCACCTCAGTAGCACCAGCTGCAACCTTAAAAGGGGAGAGAAAAATGAACTTGTAAAACAGGTCTGAACACTGCGCTGAAGTCACACTTACGTAAGTATGGGAATTATGTGGCAAAAGAGATTATAGCGCCAACAGTTAACTCAAATTGACAAGCATGGGTAAACATTAATGGTTTGTAGCAGAGATCATCGTGCTGAATTGAAAATTAGTGCTCACGGCATCCTGGAAGCCTTGCATGTTAGGTGTCAAAACAGGGTACTGAACATGAGGTGCTCTCTGGATTCCTCTGAGTACGTCGGTGTGGTCTGCCATCTAAATGAAGGGGGCAAAACATATGATGTAGAAAAATAAACCTTTAACATCATCCTGAACAAATGTTTTCACATACATTCCATAAAAAAACAGAATTACTTTTTAATGTCACAGTGTAAACAAAACACGGGACATGTTTGTGTTTTCTCCTTTTCAGGAAGTAAATAGTGGTACAATTTATGGCAAGGAATGAGTGGGCGGCTATATGAAAAATATTCTTTCCAAAAGCATCTGTGGGTCCAATGGGGTTCCTACATGAGCAGGTTTTCCTCAGCGTACTTATGCAGACAAGAAAGGGAGCCTTATAAATCACTCAGCACTTTTTGGCTGCGGACAAAGACGAGTTATTACCTGCGGTACCCACTTTGAAGAGACAAAGCTGGTGGCCTCGATCACAGGCAGGCCTGTTCCTGAGAGCATGTCTATCAGCTGGATTTTCACCCCTGTCGGAACAATTTCCTGGGGAACAATGAAACTGAAACAGCTCTTTCTGGATTTGATTCCACTTAAGTCGGGAGGTACATCATTCACATTGTTTTTTTTGCTTTGCTTTCTGCCAGTCACCTTAATATCTATATTCACATGCTGCATCCTACACTTGCCAAAATTATACAATATTTTTCACAGTAACAGGATGTAATAAATAAAGTGATTTCTGCATCCAGTGCAATCTGTAAAACTACAGGCGTGCAATAAGGAAATGATAAAGCACTGACAGGCTAAACAAGGTAAACTAAGCCAGAGGCCGTGTCATCTTTCCTATTCAGTTTCAAAGAAAATGTGAAACATATGCTCCTAGCAATTATGGCACACAACCCATATGCTATGGTTTGTTTTATGTATGAAGATAAAGAAAAAATGGGAGTTTCCCGGGATGATCACGCATAGTAATACATAACAAGGGTGCAAATAAATATAAATGAGATTCGTGACTGAGATGACAGTGTTTACCTTTTCGTTTTGAAGTCCATCTCTCGGCCCAACTTCAACTATTTTAACAAACTTTGGATACTCATGTCCTGTAATGGTCTGGGGGAAATATCAAAGAGAATAAAAAAAAGGAGTAAAAGAGAATTAGAAAGAATAAAGGGTCAGAGTCAGTCACCCATATGGCGTGGGATGCTCCAGGACATGTTATTTCTAACGTGAACCACTGTCTTCCTCAAAGCCAGATGAAACGTGAGAACCAAAACATAACCCTGTCATGCCATTAGGATGCAAACTCAGGGGATGTGTCATAGACTGGAAAAGAAGGTAAGGGTAACTCCACACAAACCACAGGGGATATTTCTGAGGAGCAGGGTATTTTTCTGGTCGGAGACTCATAAAAACAGCCCCTGTTGAAAAATTACAGAATTTATATAGCTGGCTAATTTCTTCAACTGAATGGCAGTGGCATTACTTAAGCAATCCTACAGTGACACTACTGAAAGGTAAACAGTGGTGGAATTATTCAGACTAACTGGCTTCTGCACGTAAGTACTACTACAGTATGTACTGTAGTGGTGGCTACTCGCACTTTCCTTGAGTAGTTCCATTTTACGCTGCTTTCTATGTGCACTTCAGTACATTTCATTCAGTCGATTTACTTCAGCAATCAGATGTTGTTTACTGTAAAGTTAAAGCAAAAGTAATACACTGCTAATTTCGCTTTTGTTTCACAAAGTTGGATACCTTACATTTTGTCTGTATTAACTGATGTGCTTTAAAGTAAGATTTTGTATGCATGGCTCTTACCTGTAATGCACTTTTTTTACAGCGTGGTAATTGCTACTTTTTGAGGTTAACAATTTAAGAGGAAGCCTGTTAGAGGACATGAAAACTGCTCAAAATCAGCCATTTAAGATATGTGCAGGCCATGAAACCAAAACAATGCACTGTAAGCTGCTGTACATACAGCAACGTTAATGTAGATGTATCTTGAATGATTTGATTCAGTGACTAATAATCTCAATATGTGACGAATGAGTGGGAAGCCTATTTGTCTACATGCAATAAACAAACATTTCCCATTTTAGATTTTTATCAAATAATCCTGCTGAGGAAGCCTAATTGAGTTACACAACACACAAGGAAATAGAAACATCTTGTCTGCATCTTGTGTCTCATATAGTCAGTCTAGAAATATTAAAACGATTTACCATTCTTAGAGAGAATCCCATGCATCCTGGAAATCATAGTGATATGTTTAAGTGGAGCAGCATCTCATCTGAGGGGGAGCATTACATAAGCAGCATGCAGCGTTAGCGTTGTCATCAGTGGCTGGCTGCTGCCGTGCAGCCTCTCTGTCATGAGAGAGTCATGTGGCAGTGCATGTGCAGCAGATTAGAAACCAGAAAAACCGACGCCCACCTTTTCCTCCAGCAGCCAGCGTCTCAGCCACGGGTAGTCCTGGATGAGTTGCTCGTAGCTCAGGCAGTGCTTCACCGTGGTGGGTACGTTACCCATCCGGATGGCCGCTGTTCAGCCCGCTGCACCTCGGTGTCTGATCCTGCACAGACCGCCGCAGGTAATATGACAAAGTGAAGCGTCAGATCAATACGCAAACACAGGCCTGGACGGTGGAGGGCCTCGCTGCATGAGGAGATGGCATCAGAGGGCGGCTGCAGACGGCGGAGGATGATTCAGCAGTTGCCATGGAAGCCACATCCCGAGCAGGGAGGGGATCAAAACAGAGAGGGATGGGGGGGATGGAGAGCGAGAGAAGGAGAGAGAGAGAGAGAGAGAGAGCGAGAGAGAGAGAGAGAGGAAATGGTGTGAAGCAAAGTGGCAAATGGAGCGATATGGGAGATTAGTGCTGCAGTTTAGACTGGGAATTCTTGTGGGATCATTATGAGGAAAGATATAATGCGTGCATCCAAACACGGAATGCAGGTGCAGGGCAGAGAAAATAAGAAAAAGAGGAGTTTAACTGCAAATCAGGTCTGAATTATATATAAACAGTTTAAATACCACATGCTCTCTTCACCGTGGAAGCATTTCAACTGGTATTCACTAAAAATCCTTGCAGCTGATGTTTTATATCTTGATTCAACAAGATTAGATACACATTCAACTCCCTGCTCTAGTGAGAATTGGAGGCTTCAGGGAAACAGGCTGCTTTGATTGATCTCCTGTGACCTAAACACTTGAAGGGTTTCCATTGCCAGACGTGACACTGCTGCCAATGTCAACTGCATGGTGTAATAAAATCCCTTGTTAAGCCAGGGCAACATTTACCAGAGAAAGAGCCATTCTTCTGAACCCAGATGTTAACAATAGAGGGGCTTAATGAAGTCCTAGCATTCAACCATCTCACCACGCTAAACTGCTCTGTGATGAGAGACCTCTGCCTTCCTCTCAGGGGAGGAGGGCGACTCATATGATCAGCCCTGAAAAAGCCTTTTTTGTAGCAGACTTCAAGGTTGATGTCTATCAGTTGCCACCCCCTAAAATTTAAAAATGCCTTTTGCCGTAATACCTCTAATCAGTTATTCATGGACCTCTTCGGCACGGAACAACTTTGTAGTGGACTGCAGCAGCATTTATGGTTGAACTTTTGTCAACTTGAAAATTGTCAACTTTCAACAAATTTTATTTACCTTTTTACAGTAAATTTAACAAGTGCTGGTCATTATTATTATTATTACTTTCCAAAAATGGGTAGGGAGAATTATCTTAAAATAAAATAAATATTAACTCATTTGAAATAATTTCATGGTGTTAGTGGCTTGTTTGGCTTTTAATTCCTTTCAGATGTCTGTAAATCTGTGCTTTAAAGGCACCAGAGCCTGGAAATAATGAAAAACGCATTTTGCAGAAGCACCAAATTAGTACATATTATTTCTATAATAAGTCTGCTGCCATACCACACACTGCTAGGTATGTATGCTGCATGTAGAACCTCATAAATTGATGTTATGTAACTAATTATAGTATAGCAATTCCTTATAATATTAGGAAGTTGAGAAATCTGTTGCTGATATCACCACCACACATGCAATTCATCATTTGTATTTGTATTGCCAGAAAAATATGACATTTCAAGGAAACATTGCTTTCTCAGTGGCTCTTTTTCAATCAGTGATAACTGCATAAGTCAATTAACCCTAACTGGCCTTTCAACATTTCTTCTTTCAAGGAAACTCGGCAGCTTTGGTTTATCTTGACAAATACCAGCTGCTGAGGGTCACTTAAAAGAACTGGCCTTCAGGGGCTTTCCTGCTTTTAGGAATCAATGCAACGCAGGTGAGTGGAAGCTTTCAAGTTTAAGATGAAATGTTAGAGGAGGAACAGTTGACATCTTGCAAGAAATATACATTGAAACAATTTATCTGACATCTGTAATAAAAGGAAAATAGCTTATATATTTGCACAATATACACTGAAAGCTGGGTGTGGTTTCAAGCTAACAGTTTTATTTGAAACATCAGTGATCATCATTTGTAAAGCATACATTTGCGCTATATAAGAATTTGACATATTACCAAAATACTTTATGCATTTTATAATACATAATATACATATTTATGAAATCATCTGTAATGACCATTAAACAATTTTAATCTTGTAAGTGTCATTTTATTAGTGTACGAAGAATGGAGGATTTTCAGGATATTTGGCAAGTAAAAAAATGTATAAATAATTAAGCCTAGTTCCAGACCTCAGATATCAGCTCCCCGGTCCAATTAGCTCAGGGAATATGAAGTAAAGTAATGAAATGAAACAAAATCAGTGTAATTAACAGGCCTGTAACATGTAAACAACTGTCCCAACTCAAAGAGGTTTCCTACAAGGTTAAACTCTGTAAAGGACAATACTCTTTACATTTGTGTAGATTAGGCAAACAGGTATGGCTTGACAGGAAAAAGGATGTCTCTGTGCTCGTTCATAAGCTGTCTCCTGAGAACAATATATTTTACACATGAGCATTTTGGAGACCTCACCGATGATGAATGCCTCAAAATATTAAATAAAAATCAAACAGCACAAATGTCACAATATGTTTTTGAGCTGGAAAAAGTTGCATATAAAAGAATGAGGCTATTCTCTCTTTTTTTGGACTAAGAAAGAAACAGATGTGAAAAACAGTACTTTATAGAGTACAGGTTTCGGCATGGCATGAAAGAGGTTTTAAGCTCTCAGATATATACTGAAAACAAAGTGGGAGAAAGAAAACAGGAACCAGATTAAATCAATTTTCATCCTCCATCCGTCTTCAATTTCTACATCGTGGATTTAACTGAACTGTAACAACAAGAGAGTCCTGGTGCTGAGCGAATAGCACACTTATCATCACCCTGAAAGCAATAATCATGACATAGTCTGTCATAGAAGATGGCGGGGTTTGCTGGATATATAGTTGGAATAATTACACCCAGCCCTACAGCAGCAGACCACTTGTGGTGTGTAATTGACGTGGAATCGTTCATAAGACATGCTGCACGAAAAGAGAATAAATGAATATAATAAAAAACAATCTTGCTCTTGTGTAAGAAAAGGCATCACCACCCAATGTCATTTCCATTACAATCCTCTATGTACCAAGGGGGGAAAAAAATGACCACAAACACTTTCCTTAAAATAAAATGTAAAGCCTTTATAAAAATAGCAGCCTACCTTACAGTTTCTTCAGGAAGGCTGGCCGCTCTGAGCCAACTTTCCACAGCTCCCCTCAGAGACAGCATGTGTGTTAAAGATTATCCTCACAGTAATCACACCACAGAGCGCCCTGTGGCTTTTAGTCACAAAAGCCACTGACCTGTGTGTTGGGTTTGTGTCCACACATGATCAGGACTGTTGAGCATCAATTTAAAAAATACAGCTTAAAAGTGAAACTGCGTGCACACACATCTTCAGAAAAATGAAAATTAGTTACATTCAAGAAAGAGTGTGAAAAAAATGAACTTAAATCCCTGCCAGTTAATAATCAGTTGGCTGCAGTATAACCGTATAATTCATTCTGACATGCTGCAATCGTCATTTTTTCCTTTACAAATGCACCAGTTAACACCACTTTGTCACAGATACATTCAAGCGGATGTTCCTAAGCAGCCAGATATTTATTGTGCAGATTTTTATATTGCACCGTAGAGGACTTCATGGCTGGATTACGGCTCCGACTGGCTCATAAAGTATAGAGATTTCCTTCACCGTGTCCATATCGCTGGTGGGAGAGAAATTGAATTTCACAGCAAAATTTACAGCAGCCAGAATACACGTGAACTGGGTTAAGTGGTGGCTGTTGACATCTCTATTTGCTGTCTAAATTGGTACAGTAGCATGTTTTGTTCATTACTTTTATGGTAGTTTGAGAAGAGGAGGACACAGATAAACATCAACATGGAACAGGGAAGTCAGATACATTTTGGTGTAGGGCTTCGAACCAGTGGACCTTAATTTCCATATATATACCAAGACATGATTTTGTTGCCTTACCTTTTTACATTTCTTTCTGCAAAACCCTTTTTTCAAGTAACCAATGAAGCCAAAGTCCTCTAATGTTCAGTGTTTTCTAAACACAAGCAGCCATACAATATTCTTATATGGACAGTAGTTATAGTGTCAACAGGATTTGCAAACTCATTTCACTTGGAACCAAAAGAAAACCCTAATGTTTGATAGAGCCACAGAAAATACTAGACTTTGACTGATGATAAGGGCCTGCACCTGCTTCGTGAGAGTGAAATACTGTTAGCACCAAAACACAGCCTGGGACAACAGGGAAACATATGAGTATCTCCTCATACTCCAGGTATGGTAATGTGCATTTAAGACAGAAAATACCTGAAAGACAAGCTTTAGATTGTAACAGATATTGGCTTTAATTTTCTCTCTTAATTTTGAGCAACTTGTGATCCACTTGCACCCAATTTAATACACATCCACATACAGGATCTTGAATCAAGAGGTTTATTGAAATAATCATGAAATATCTTTTTTCTTTCTTTAATCAGCTGCAGGGAGGTTAAGGCACTAGCTGCAGCTCTGTTGAGCAAAGTAAAACCCCCAATCTACAGTATAAACAGTACTAGATACCTTTCATTGTCTTGGCTACTACATTAATGATGATTAACCCTGAATCATTGCCTTTAATTGAAAGATTTGCATTGTTGGAGTGTTTTCCTCTTGAGAACAGCAGACCAGCAGGTTTTAATAGAAAGAGTTTACCTTTATAGAGTGAACAGTGCTTTTATGACCTGCTTTTGTTCTTTCTTCCTTTCCTTAGTTGATAATTGTGCCCAGATATGCCCAGATTCTTCTAATGTACCCTGTTTTGGCAACATATCAAAACACTGGTTTGAGAGCTTTGTGATACAGTAAATCAGCATGATTAATACAGGACAGAGACATCTTGGCCTGAGAAACAGGTTAATGTCCTGCGCATCTGCTTTGGTTTGTAGTTCTCCTTTAAACCCATTTTTTGTATTTTATTTGTTCTTTGAAATAAATTGTACCATTGATGGTGACAGGAGGACATAACTAACCTGCACAAAGAAGAGAGCAGTCAGAAGCCTTTATTTCTACCTGGACAAACCCACAATTCTCCTGGAAAACATGTTACCTAAATGCCACATGCAGTAAAAAAAGGGATGGAAAGCCCAACCAACTTTAAAAACAACTGCATGTAAATACTTTTTATGAAGTTACTCAAAGTAAACAAATGTTTTAAATTTATGTTCCTAGGGTATTTATTAAATCATCCTAGAAAAACACAGCCAAACAGTATTTAATGATGAAATTCAGCTGACCCATACATTTTAATGCACATATTAAATCCCAGACTAAAAGTCCAAGATTTCAAAATATAAAGCGGTTTAAATGCACAGGTGCCACCTCTAATGGTAATGGGAAGTGACAGTTGAGTTCACAAACAGTCTGTTATAACCCAGAGAGCCCAAAACCCCTCTCTCTTCTTGGACTGGGGAAGCAAATGTGCATATGCGAATAACAAGCAAACATAACAGCGTTTCTGCGTTGCCCTCTGTTGGGACACATTCCTCGCTGGTCCTGCCGCAGCCTTGTCATACCAAACAACATGTAAAAATGTGACCCATATGGTCTCCCTTTTCAAGAGGGACTGATTGAGCTGTATGGAAGTCGTAGCCCACCCACAGAATACAAATAAGGAGAACCATATGTGGGGAGATGAATTAGGTAAACTGCACAACATTTTTATTAGATACAATTTCACTTGCCTTGTGGATGGACTGCAAGGTGACACTTTGAAAATAAACTCTGAGCCGCAGAAGGAAAAAGAGCTCTGGTTGACAGAGGGTGAGTCGATGAAACATGGAATTACTAAACCAAATGAACAATAACTATTATGTTTTGTAGTTGTGTTAGATTGACCGAAATGCGGTCAAAATAAGCATTGTGTCAGTCACTTAACTTGCCTGCATTTGAGTCGACTGTAGCAGTAATTGAGCACATTAATGCAAATATAACATTTAACCAGACATGTGCCTTTAAAGTACCTGGCATATTAAACTCCATTAAGACTGTGAACAAATGTTTAGCTTCACAGTTTATGAGCGTGTTTGCGTAAAATCCAACTTTTCTTTCATGGACCACTGACCGCATTTGATTTTCATTTCAAATACAAATGTTCTCATTCAGAACACTTGTTTACAAAACGAATAACTACTCAAAATACTTTGAACACACTATAAATAAATGATTATAGCAAATAGAGGTAAGTGTTCTACAATGCTGAGAAGCCTTAAAGAGGTTTAGGAGCCACTGGCAGTGAAAAATACACAAATGTTAAAAATATGAAGTGGAGGTTTGAGTCTTTGTTTGCTATACACAATAAAGAATAGGTCGAAACCATTTGTGTTGCACGCTTTCACATGCTTAGAAACTGTAGCCAATAATCTTTGAATCTTAGAAGTTTATAGACTATTTGATGTGGATGACTGAGGCATTATAGTCTACGAATTATTGCAGCTTCTGTGATTTCATCTTTGCAGACATCTCTGAGTGGCCTCCGGCACGAACACCTCTGTCGGTGGTCCGACGAGATCAGTGGCTCGTTGCGTTGGCTTTTTGTTTTTGTTTTGCAGCATTTGTCAACGTGTTTCCTGCTCGCGATGGTTTAGATTAGATTTTAAAAAATGACCTGAATCATCGAGCATTTGCAATGTTTGACAAGCAGCCAGGCCCGGCCTGCTAAGAGCTTCAAGATGATCTCTCGCTAAATGTCTCACATTTGCCGAATAAAAGAACATGTTCTTAACAGCCGCTCTCGTGGACATGTCTGTTTTCTCAATCAGGTTAAGAGAATAAACATGTTTGTGGTAGAAAAAAAACCTTAATATCAGCACCTGGAAACACATCCTGACATTATGTAACTGTGTTTATGTAAAGCCAAAAGTATGTTGTGACATATACTATAAACCCGAGGCCATGATGCATGAATAATTCACAAGAAACCCTTCATGAAAAGTAAACTGCAAAGGGTTGTGACCTTTCTCCAGCATGTTTAAGAAGTGGCCACTGGAAGTGCTGATCTGATGAATGTCAAGGCACCTCTGACTCACTGTTGCCTGTTTTTGACCACGGGGGTCTCAGAGGAGAGGGGGCCACTATATTAATCTGCCCTGAGTATGGCAATTGTTACCCTTCCCTTTCATGTGGTCAGGAGGTTGCTGTCGAGGGGGCTGCACAGTTTTGGAGAACTTAAATAGGAGCTCATTCATAGCAGCTCCTGCGTTACAGAAAAGGAAGAAATGTAGCTGAATTGGAAAGATTCCATGATATTAAACAGTAGATGGGATTGTGAAGTGCTAGGAGTAATCATGCCAGGCAACAGGCCGCAGGAATGCAAATCACCCCTCAAGCCAAGAGTTAAGTTAGCAGGTGGCCTCTTCTATTCACTGAATGTCAACACTCCTTTTAGATGGAGCCCACATAACATCTGGGCAGGCCAGCCACTGCTTTTAATTAAGTGAAATACAGTCACTCAATGTTCTGCCATGTCAGAGAAAAAAAATGTTATAAAAGTGGGAGGGTAGGGGGAGAAAAGTGCAACAGTACATATCCTGTGTTCAGTGAAGGTCAACACAGTTGTGTAAATAAATATTAATCCTTAACCTAATCCCTAGATTTCCAAGACCATTGAAAATACCTGCGTAACCAGAGTACTTCTCTGGAAATAGCACGTTCTTTCGCATTTTTCTGGAAACTCTACTTAGCCCGAATGGGAGGAAATGCAACAACACTCGCTAAGTTTACTTTATGGTCTCCACTTTGTTTCCAGGGGTGAGTCTTAGCTCTGAGCAGATGGCAACATCCAAAACATGGGTGTACAGAAAGCAAGCGACCAGAGATGTGCCATACGCATCACATAAATCATGTAATGGATGGCATCTTTCCCCATAATCAGGAAGGGATTGCTTACAAAATGATAAACCTTTCTCTGCTGGCATTCTCATGATAATCACCCATTTGGGCTGTCTTTGGAGGTCACTGTACTACTTTACTGCTAGCACTGTACCACTAGCATTACCACTCCCCAAGAGCATGTCAACAGGCTCCATGGGTGGACCCCTAGTTTATATCATACTTGTCAAACATTTATAAATCCGAGACGGTAGTCTGGCAACCTTGTGTAAAACATCCGCACAACTCCAAACAGAAACACAAAAGGACAACTTGAATTTGAAAAGGCTGGAGGACTTGCAGCTGGAGGAAGATGAAATGCACTTCTGCATACAGTTAAGGGTGATTAATGGGTGGAAGAAAAAAAAGCTGTGAGGTCAAGTAAAGGCACAAGATGAGCAATTTTTCAAGTGGTACATTTATTAAAATACACAACACTCTACATTAAGATATACTTTCCCCAAACGTGAGCTGAGCTAGAATTAGTGTGTAGCAAAGACGTTTGCAGCGATGACAAAGTCCACAGAGGAATGAGAAAACAGTGTTTATAGAAGAGTTTCATTCCAGACTGACATAATCCCCTTCTGAGGACACACTCGCTTATAAAAAAAGCTGGCGTGGAAAAGGTGAAACAGTATCAGTACTGAAAGACGGTGACAGCTTGAAAATAGCTTTGGGCAGTTTGGTTTAGATTAGAGAACACTCACTATGTTTTTTCTCAGCGAATCAAATTGATTTACAAAATTTCCAACAGCCTGTTCAAGTGACGTTAGTGCTAATACCATCACCTTGAGGTCTCCCTTGTTTATTATATTAACTTCATAGCTCTACATTTTGTGACATTATTCTGTATGTATCAGTCATTTTATTGATCCATTGCAGAATCAAAGTAATTACAAAATTTGCAATGAAAAAAAACATGCCATGTACTGACATCCAAGTACAACTCAACATCTCAGTGAGCATTTATAGCAGGACTGGATTGTAAAAGGGGGAGAACAAGCAGTTGGGGAAACGATCTTATGTATTGTGAAGACTCCAGTGAATACTTAACTCATAAAAGTTATCATACAGACGTAACTAAGAGAGAGTATATGCCAATGGACACAATAGTTAAATGATAACTGGCGTAAAGTAAAAGCAACAATTTATCCTAATCATTTAAATATCACAATATTCAGTGCTATCTTAAAAAAAGAAAATAAATTAGGTAATAAACTTTATATACATAATACTGTACATGACATCACACCCGCAACAGATGTGTCTTCCAGCGATTCCCGTAGCAGATAGCATAAATTAAACACTAATGGCAACCACAAGACCTAACTACCATATTTCTATATTTCTTGAGGATAACGTTTGAGCTGTCATCAAAGTAAAGTACTGATATTGCATTGAGCTTGGTTGGGGCACAGCACGGCTTTGGCACATTGTCAGGAAACATTAAATGGACCTATAAATGAGAGCATAAAGTAGGTTTAAAAGAGGTGCAAGAGCAGTGAGTTTCAAATGAGTTATAACTGCTAAGAACATTACTGTGGCTTCTAACACTATTTTATTGCAGTACACATATGCAATACAGCCTAAAGAACACTTACCAGGGTTTGCACAATTGCATGATTTGTTGCATTCATGTGTGCGTTGAGTGGAAAAGAGCATTCGCCATCGCAGTAAAAAGCAGCATAGCCCTCAGGTGCAATGATCCAATCCTGAACAAAGAATTAGCTTTCTTTATATATGACACTTGGTGGATTTTCTTAGAATCACTTTCAAATTGTATTCAAAATGTGTTATTTCTACTTCAGAGTTTTACCTGCCAGCCCAAATCTCGAAAACTGACGTAAAGTTCATGCTTCTTGCAGGCTTGCTTCTGTTCACTTGTGTTGTAATCTGAAAAAATAATATATAACAGTAGGTAATTTGTGATTGTTTATATCTCTGTATAACAGTGGGAATCAGTCTGTAAAGCATCTGAGCAAATGCGTTAGAAAACACATACAGTACAGTACATACAATATATGCAGTCTGTGAAGAGATTTTTGTGAGTACACCAGACTGGACTAGAGCCCTGTTAATCACTATATCATTGTGATAAACTGGAGCTATTTCCTATAAATGTTACTATTAAAAAAAACTCACGGCTCACGGATGTTTTCTTTCCTACATCTATGCCTGAGGGTAATAACTCTATACAACAGACAAATTCACCATGAGGGTACTTATCCAAAAACTTTCATTGGGTCATTAATTATTCCTTGAAACAATTCATAATTAATACAGAAAGGTGCAGTATATCTCTAAGTACTTGGTCTTCACCCTCACGTTCTATTAGGAATACAGCTGACATGCTGGTCAGAACTCAGTGCTGAATAAAACCTTTGATCCCAAATGGCATATTTTACGAACTATTGTTCTCGAGCCTGGAGAGTAGCGTTTTTGAAGAAAATGTGTTTGAGGAACAAACAGAAGAACATTTTGCAGGAGGAAGTTAAAAGGTTAAGATTAAATGACTAAAACCCCCTCCAGCTTGCCGTGTTCATTGAACCCCACAATCTAAAAGTAAAAGAATTCATATCACAATGTACTGATTGCCATATTAGGAATGGTGCCAGTACTAGGGCTAAAAATATAAGGTTTGTTCTGAAGTCTGTAAATTTTAGGTCAAACTATTCTGAAAACAGATGCCTTTAAGAAAATAATCAAGGATTACCGTCTTATATTTTCATTATTCTTATGATTAAAATTTCTGTTTCACAGTCTGGCCAGTGAGGGTTTAGATATCTTGCTGAATTTTAGTCGAAATTAAGTTGGTTAGTTTGACAACTAGATGGTCTCCTGGAATGCCAAATGATGTATCTAATTGAGAGATCTGACCCGAGGACAAAATAAATTACCAAAAACTGTTGCAGCATACTAACAACATCATAAAAATAAACATACCCCCAGGTTTTGGTGCCCTCGATGATTCTTGTTGATTATTAGATTTATTGCGATTGTGGTTCTTTTTCTTCCCACCAGCAGCTCTGACAGAACGAAGCAACACCCCGCTGGCCTTGAAGAAAGCTACCAGGAACGGCTGTTTGGACTGAGGCCCGTTCCTCCCAATGATTCCAGCAGATTTTATGTTGATACTTCGCCCTTTTAAAAACAGAATGTAAATAAAACTTTCAAAATAAAACAAACAAAAAAAAGAAACGTGATATTTTATCATGTAATGACTGCTTTCAAACTCTGATGTCCAGGACCCTTTAGAAATACTAGGTCAAGCCAATAATTTTTTATGAGGATTTATGGTCAATTTATTGGTGGTCCATGATGACAAACCACAGATTGTCAAATATACAAGTCACTTTTGTCCAAAATTCAATGAAAATATTAGTTATTTATCAAGTGCTGACAGTGTGGATTGCCTTGACCTTTTTCCAAGTGTCTGAGATAAATCCAGAGAGCAATTGTCCAATTCATAGAAAAGAAAAACTTCACTTGCCATCAACAGTCTCCACACACAGCTGCAGGCCCAAGTTCTGCTGTGGGTTCATCACCCAGTGGTTACTGGTGGCTGTGATGTCAAACACTAGCCAGCCCCCGTCTGACGCCTGGACCTTTTTGGAGTCGAGCAAGAACGTCTCTGCATCTCTGAAGGTAAGAAAAAATAATCAGACAAACATCTGCGTTGAGTAAACAACCAGTACATACATGCCAGCAGCAACTGTTATCACACAACAAAAACATACAGTGATTATTTTGTGACATGAATGTGGTCACTTTGCAGCCGCATTATAAACAAATTACAAAACCTCAGCGCTGCAGTTGCACTAAGCTCTATATAGAACAAATAAAAACTTTCTGTGCACTTTAATGTGGCATAGCTTTAAAGGGACACAAAAAAGAAACCATATGCTTCTTTGAGGGCATTTAGGCTGAATCCAAGAGATCTTAACCAGTTAGGCTGGAACAGATAAACGAGGTATCACTGACTGATCGCAAATGGATGCTTTAGCCCAAACTCTGTAGTAGAAGCCAAAATCTGAGTGGCTTTTATTAGTTTCTTCATCTCTTTATTCCTTTGAAACCAAACATTTCTCTCTAAAACAGGCCTCCAGGATTGAAAACTGGTGATTTTGTGAGCAAAAGTCATTTTTGTATGCCAACATTGTCCTGAAGACCAAAAGAAAGCAGTGCCGCTATTGTTGAAGAAGCTGTGACTTGTAATAAACTGCAGAGTTGTGTGGTAAAACGTGTGCCAAGATTTCAGCTATTTGATTGGCAAAACATTTCAGGAGTTATGAATCATGTATATCAGCCCTTGTGTATTTTTAACATGAGGCTGACATAAGGCATCAATCAACCCTGAGTTGAAAAAGCACCGCTTCGCAATTTGCATTGGATTCCTTTCAAGTGGCAGATCGGATAAGGCAGCGTCTGTTCAGTTTTTGTGGTTATATGGTGCCGGTCGAGGGGAACCAAGATTTTCCATGTGGCCCCAATAGTTCAGGAGTTATTCATGTGTTTATTACAGGTGTAATAAAACTCACCCTTGTGTGGAATTCCGCAAGGCTAATCCTTATGAGTGACATACTGCTGAACTTCCTCTTTGAAATGTACAGTATTACGCTTATATCCTGTGATAATTTAGTTTGTGTAGGTAAGAACTCACTTTTCCCATGGCTGTATCCTAGAGGGAAATGTTTATCCCGCCCTTCATCTGTGATTATTGGATGTACTGTTCCACAGAGTTTGAGTCAAAGTGCATGGATGCCAGGTTCAGACGTAACTCCTCTTTTTAGACAAGTCTGTCTCCTGCAAATTATGTTCATGTGCCACTATTCTCCATTAGCAATTTATGTTCAGTAGCAAAGTTCAGTACCAGTGCAGGACGTACTGTGACGTTGATATAGTGGAGTGGAAAGAGGTCAGGTCAGTGCGTGGTTTTCTGACTTTAAAGGTACCCTGTGGAGTTATTGACCACTCGTACTGTAGAGATATAAAGCAATATGTTTTTTAAGAGGTCCTCGTTTTGTATCCTCTTCCGTTCATGTGCACAAGGACGAAGGTTTCCCCAATCGACAGTTAGTGGCTGTAAAGCACCAAAAAATGTAGCAATGTGCCAACAAAGACAGTGAAGAAGAAAAACTGTAGCAAACAAATACGACTCTGTAAATGTTTTAAAAGACAGGAAATGCATTCAGCATGTTTATTAGCCCTTAACGATACGCACAGTGTGTTTTGGTAAGGAAGAGTGACTGTAAAAATAACTTCAGGGACCTTTAAGGCCGGCATCTTGAGTTTAATCTTATACTCATATTAGTAGTGAATAACATTTCACTTATCTAACATGACTGCAACCTTTACTTAGCCTTAACTATGTGATTTTAAAAGTGCTCACAGAAAGTGAGGGGAGAGAGGGCAACAAAAGTCTCTAGCTGGACTTGTACTGGGCATGTTGCTCTTACTGTACATTGGCTATCACCTTCAACCCTTAAGAAGCCCAAACAAAGTGGTTTTAGTCTGCCACTTAACCACTATTAAGCTGGTGTACATGTAGATTTGTTATAAATAAGAAACTAAAAACCATAGGATGTGTGGAAGAAAAACATTAAATCATGTGTATGGCTTTACAAGCTGATAGTGCTCACATAACATGAATTCATTCTGGCAAACCGGTTGTTTTGAAATCATATCTCCAATATGGTCTCTAAGATTTCTCACACTGAAAAAGACTTGTTCAGTTTTGGGAACTAAAACACACTTTTCCCCATGAAGACGTGTGTGAAAACTTAAACTGAGCAGTCTTCCTCTTTAAGATGGCAGAGTCCATTGACTTGGACCTTTTCAAAGCCCAGGAGGGCCATATCTCCCCTTCAATCACCCACACACATTTTTGGCAAGCAAATGTGGGCCCACTTTTAAGTACACCCTTGTGTATTCAGCTATGTCACGGTTTAAACTTCCGGAATATTGTTAAGACAGGCAGGTGGTGGGCATAACAGTGACCACGGGAGCACCCGAGGGAGCCCCCTCCCCCCCTCTAACATGGGCCCTCATGGTTTCATCTGGGACACGGCCAGCTTGGCAGGCAACACAAGACGAGTGATAACTGACGGACCTTCCAAGCTTCGTAAGTGGCCAACTTGCTAATGGAGTTCTCTTTATCCGAGAACTATATTTGTAAGGCAGACATGGTGCGAATGAAGGAGAGCAGAGTTGGAGATAGAAAGGCGTTCTATGCGAGTGGAAAGTTTCAATAGCTGTTGGACCATTTGCCTTCTTCACCGTGAAATAAGATAACTGCATAGAGCACATTTGTTTGGTTTTACCTTTATTAGAGTGAAGTAACAGCTATTTTTGTTTTATTTCTATCACTTTGTAATTGCAAACGAGATGATGTTTGCAGTTTGTTTTGTGTTTCACAGCATTTCATATAAGTTACAGTATTTTTCGATTTTTGATTCCTCTTAATATTTTGACATGGCAACTCATTAAAAATACTCCACCAAACACACTCATAATTTGACTCAAGTGGAATTACAAAATTATTAGCAGCAAAATGTAAAAAAGTATTATCAGTAAAAGTACTCATGGGATGATGAATGGCCTCTGTCAGATGGCTACCGGGCTAAAAGACTGATTGGAAAGCAGCATTTCACTGTTTTAACTGGCTGAGATAGAGCTCCTCTTTACCACTTCATATATTTCTGGTAGTTTAATCTATAATAATGCATATTATAATAGATTAAGCTAAGAGGGAGATTAAGAGGGACACTGTTTTGGGTTTGGGTTTTGTATGTTAAATCGTAATTTGAAAAGTATTTAGTGACTATGTTTGTCAGTTGATTGTAGTGGAGTAATATAATAGTTCCTCAGAATTGAGAGGAATTGAGTACAGTAATTGAGTAAATGTACCTAGTTACAATCCAGCAAGTTGGCATGGTTTTGGTTTATTGGGTACTTACTTGTTTTGATATTCCTTGATGACTTGATATATGGAAACCTTCAGCGTGATATTGTCGTAGCGGGAATGACTGCGGTCCTTATAGATCCGAAACTCTGCAGCAGTCACCGCCTCTCCATCCGGAATCTGAGTCAGATCGAAACGGAACTCCTTGTAGTGTCTTCGTTGGTGAGAAAAATCTTTGTCTTTCTCGACTGGGAAAGGAAATATTTTATGATGAATTTCAGTTTTACTGGCGGCAAAGCTGATCAAAAAATATGACTTCAACCCCTGAACCGCTGTGCATGTTGCTCACAAGAGAAAATGTGCCGGCATTAACGCGCAGAAAAAGAGTGATTTATCACATCGTCTTTTACATTCCAGGTCCAATCCAAACATTTTGACTACCAACAAAAGCACTTTCCAGTTCATTAAATCAGTCAACTGAATACAGGTAGCAGTTCCCAGACAGGCCCTCTACTGTGTGCCTAACTGCATTCTCTGGCCATGATGAATGGGCTGTCAGTTAAGAAAAACAGGCTGATTTCAATTAAAGACACTTTCGTCTGCTCCTCAAGTGAGAGAAAAGACCAGACAGGATTCTTCAACGTCATGTGAGCGTCTACTCTGACCTCATTTCTGACCTTATACTGACCTCCTGTAGGTTTAATACAATGCTCTTAGAGTGTTTAATGACCCTTAACCTTTAAAACTAAATATTTCTACTCTAATGAGTAACATAAGATGTATATTTAGGCCTGTTGTTTTTGAAAACGTTTAAAAACTCGTAGCATGTATTATTAATTTATAATTTTCCAGCATGGAAATAAAAAGGATTTCTCAAGGTGTTAGCATCTATTTTTAAAGATAGAATAAAGTTCCTCTCTGCAGTGACTTTAATAACGGCATCAAAGAGTCTCAGCGTCTCAACATTATGAACATGCTGACAAAAGATACTTTGATGCTACTAGAAAGTGACAATCTCACACCCCTGCCTGGTAGCAGAAGAGAGGCATGTGGCCGAGGTCACTGGATTTTCTGACATCCGCGGTGATATCATGCAGAGCGTTTCCCTGATATTTTATCGAGGGAGAACGCCTGCGGTTACTTAGCACAAACAGGTCAGAGGTCAGGACTGACTTTTACCCACTGAGCGTGTTCCATTATAATAGCCACGGGCAGTAATCTGGAGCAGAAGCGCCACTGAGAGTCTACAGCATTTAACTTTCAAATAGTGAAATATTAAATAATAATGACTTCACTCTACACTGTGGGTGAGCCATGTGCATTCTTGATGTGTTGCATATTAACTTAATTCAGCTTGTTCAGCTTTGTCTACCAAAATCATATTTTGTTTAATAAATGATCATCGTTATGTCTTTACTCCTCTTTCATCATATCCATATGTATGCGTTTGGATTTTCAATAGCTGACTTCTTATTTATACACTGAAAGTTCAAATGGTTACAGTGAGTGTGTTAAACGGCACGAAATGCCGCATAGACGTTTTCTAAAACAGTTGTGGTCAGTAGCTATATTTGAGTGTACTGTAATAAAGACAGAGCCCCATTGAACACTTCACTGACAGTCCCCAGAACGAGAGCAGAGCTTTCAAGGCTGACAGTGTACATGCCCTGCTATAGTGGTAAGTGGAAACAGATGGGCTCAGGCCAAGGTGAGGGATTATACTTCCAGGCAGCTCAACACAAATTCACTTTTACATGTTTTGCTCTATATTTAAGAAAATAAAATCCTCAATGCTACAATAACAACATTTTGTAAAGTATATCTCTGGTTGGTCTTAGTATCTTTCATTCAGGATTCTCCAAAGTTGTATCTTCATTTTTGAACAACTTTCCATGTGGCATGCTTAATATTTTAACTTTAATTAAAGAAGCAAAACAACGCTGCGAATAACACAAATACGTAGAATGGGACAACTGCTTCCCCTTAGAGACAGAACCCCAAGACACACAGGCATCAGTCAATATCACTCCCCCTTTAACAACAGGAAATAATTCAGACCAATTTTCTCAAGGTCAGACAGTCATCTGATAAGTTGCTCTGAACTGCTGGGTTAAGGGTCGCAGCTACTGAACAAACACAATCATTATACAGATCAGCTGCTTTTTAATAGAAAGCAGCACAAATTGAGAGGGTCAAAACGTTGGGCCTAATTCTGTTAAACACAAAATATTTCATGCAAGGCCAAAGCAACTGAACACCTTGGAGGCCGGATGATGATGGTGAGTGAAAATGTAGTCGCATATAGATGAAGAAATCCCCCCAAAAAACTGCCAATAAATGATTCTGTGTGAAGTTAACAAACTTATCTTGCACAAATATAGTTTTAAAGAACACCATAACTCAGATTATTGAAGATAATCTGTGTCGTATTATTTTGACAAAAATCAATGAACTGTATGTTCTGGTAATAAACGCAAAACACTGGCAAAGAAATAATTGAATTATAACATACCTTTGAAACACATGGGTAAAGAGTTCAGCTGCAGTGTTTTTATGCAGCAGATTGTTAAGGAAATTGCACTTAACGTACAAATTATTAGGGTTTTCATCAAGCAAACATATAAAGTGGATCCTTATAAAATCCTCATTACATCATATTAGTGTCCTTCACAGTTGATGAAGAGAAATGAGAAGGATTTTTGAAACTTCACAGGTGGATTTTGCAACTAGACTCTAAATAATATCAAACTTAATTTTTCATCTTAATTTTGGTTCAAGAAATTGCACCGCATTAATACCACTTACCTAAATTGACAAAACTCATAACCATGTCGGCATCGTTGAGAAAGTTGGTGTCGTGCGCTGAGGTGAGTGCGGGGCTGTGGCCTAACAGCGGGGCCGCGCGGTAAGGCTGTGCCACACGGGAGTAACCGGCATGCTGGGGGCTGTAGTAACCTTTCCTGGAGTGCCCTTGAGCCTTGGCACTGAAGCTCTTCCCTGCGCCTTGCTGCTGCTGCTGCTGCTGGTGCTGGTGGTGGTGGTGCTGCTGCTGCACCCCCACCACCTCCTCCTCCTCCACGGCCATGGCGTTGTACAAGTCGAGCATGAAGAGCGGCGCCGAGGACGCCTGCTTCCCGGGAGAGAAGGGCCTCGGACGGTGAGGCAAGCCCAGGATGGAGAGGATCTCTCTCTGGATCTCCCGGCGCTCGTGATTGCGCAACCTCCTGTAAATAAAACTGGAGTGCACATGGTTGTCACTTAAGCCGCAATGAGCGCACGACAGAAAACTCAGGCAGCTCCACGCGAGTCCAAGCACCGCACGGCTCAAAGGTGTAAGCGCTGTCATCTTGATAAATAGTTCTCTCTTGGGTGTGAAGTTGAACTACATCGCACTCTGTGAGCAAGATAAAATAATTTATATCTCTGCCAATACGGAATCATAAACTTCCCATATTAAACAGAGGCACCACAACTATCACGGTGGTAACTTTGTTGTTGTTGTTTGTTTTTTTTTTTTGTTTACCAGTCGGCCCTTCTATAAATGAGGTATCAGCTTGCAGAAAAGTCGCCGCTCCTCTCCTGTGCGCGGGGTTCCTCCGGCAGTATTTGCTCCTCCAGGGTCCATCCAAAGCCTCCGCACGCACCAAGTATTTAAGGAGATATGACCCCGTCCCTCACCTTACTCCTCTGTGATGCACAAACACGAAGGTACGCCCATAACGTCGAGGGATAACCCCGGAGTTTCCAGTGGATGAAATGTGTTGCACTGTGTCAAAAAAAATGAACCGAGAGCAGCTCTCGACTCATGCCCCGGCTCGCATTTTACTTTTTTCCCCCCTTCTTCTTCTTCTTCTTCTTCTTCTCTTCCCCCCCTTGAGAGTGTATTGGGGCTAGTTGCCCTCTGAGTCCATCCCACACTCCAAGTTTTTTTTTTTTGTTTTTGCATCCACCTCTAGCGGCCGCAATAAAACTTCAGCCCGGTCCCATGATGAATGTGGCGGCTCGGGAGTGTAAAAGGAGACACTTGAAATCCGAGAGCCCGTCTTAACGAGTGAAAGAATAATGACAGAGCCTTTTAATCACCTCAACTTATTGAAGTCCGCGTGTTTACGGGTGAGGACTCCAGCTGCATTCAGCGCCACCAACAAGGATCCTGGTTTTTTTTTACACTGTAAGGGACTTAAACATGATCCACTATGATGCTGTAAAATGATTTTCTTTTTATTAAAAACACCAACAAACAAGTCGGCCAACTTGTAATATGCTGCACTTCCACTGATAATACATGAACAGACCAGGGAAGGAAAACAATACTAAGACAAAGGCTCTGCAAATAGTATTAAAAGCCACAGACTGACTGCAGCTCCCTAAGCTATAGTCTATCGTTTCCATCTTCATAATTATAAAAGCTGACTTTGAGTATAGACAAGCTAATTTAAGGCTTAAAGAGCCCTAATACAGAAAGCTTTGCTCTCAGAGGAGCATTAAGTAAACAATACGTTCAAGTGAGTATGCTGGGATAATTAAAAACATAAATAGTCAGTGGTTTCCATGTGATGGGTGGCTGATGTCCAAACTGAAAAAAAGGAAGGGTCCTGCTTAGGTAAAATAACTTCTTAATTCCCTGGGATGTTGCCACACAGCACCATCTAGTGTACAAAGCTGCAACACTTCAGTTGTTATTTCTGAAGTCTCTCTCTCTCTCTCTCTCTCTCTCTCACACACACACACACACACACACACACATACACATACACACCGCCTACGGAGGCTTTCTTGAGCTGCACTTGCATCCAAGTTTCCTAGTGCTGCGTCCTCACAGGAAGACTCAGGTGATGTGATCTCTTTTTTTTGTTTCCATGGCCATCACACTTCATTCCTTCTAATGCCGCATTGAAAAGTGGAAAGGTTCACAGCACACTCCGCACCTCAAGAAGTCAAAACAGTTTCCACTAGAAAGATGAGCTGGATGAGCCAAATGCCTGAAATTATCCTGGAACTTACCAAAGCACAGAACAAACTAAGTTCACAAAGATATTTTAATTCTAGTAACAAAAAAAAAAAAAAAAAAAAAAAATTAAGATTCATACAAAAATCACCTTAACACAAAATAATAAAATTACAAAAGCTGTTTAAGACATGTCACTGCTGAAATACACAGTTATGACTCTTTTATAAATAACAATAAAATACCTGCTACAGTAATGAAAGGTAAGCCCGAGAACATAGATGACATGAAATCTCAAACTAAAATGTCAACATGTTCGTAGATGGTGAAAATTTTTACTTCTTAATTGGAATAAAATTACATGAGAATTAATTGGCATCATAACAGTTGGGAAAGAATGAATTTATCTTGGGTGATACATGATATTATCTGTCGTAAAAAGGTTTTCATAAAGAGTTAAGTGCTTAACAGTCGAACTGAAGGCTTTAGGAACACAGGCTTACAGCAGCTCATAATCAGCTACAGGAAATCAAGCTCACAGTCTTGTGCTGAAACATGCCAATTTCAGAAATAATTCACTGTACATGGAATTTTTGTGTGTGTGTTTTTTTTAACGGAACATATAGCACCCAACCAATGTGCAGTGAAAATTTAGAGAATGACATGCAACGAAGCAACACCAGGGGTCAGTATGGGAAAATGTACTTGCCACACTGGGCAGAAAGAGATCCAGACGTACATGTGTTACATGAGTTCAAGGTGCTCAAAAGAGAGGCATTGAATGGAGCCATTTTTTTAAGTCTCTCAACACCATAAAAATCTCAAACCATGTTCAAAGACGTGATGAAGATGTGAATGATAATCCAAAATACCAACGGAGAAAATGTGATGGGATCGAGTTCTTTTGACATAGAAGGTGTTAGAAGAGGTCCGTTTTGTTTCCACGACAGAGAGAAACTGTAAAGATGAGATCTTCCTGAGAATGGCTGTTTGTTCCACATCAGCTCCAGACTGGTGCCTGCAGTGACGCTGCGTTACGTCAATAGTTTGGCCCTTTGCTGTAAGGATCCCGCCTCATCATGCTACCATAGCACATGGATGGATCACACACCCCAGGCTGACCAGGGATGCCAGGATTACCACTTTTACCATCTGCTCCGTTTAGACCGGGGGTTCCAGGCTTACCTGGAGAACCTACTCTACTGTACCCCTGGGGACCCATTGGACCTGTGGGGATAAGAATACTAAGCAGGTTAAAGAAATGGTACACAGAAATGATAGGCGTCACAAAATATCAGAAATCATTCTAATTAGAAGGATTAGTTAAACCAAAGTTCTTGCCACTCAGCAGCCATCTTGGTAACAGTCTAAGCCTAAGTTTATCAGTGGCCAACTATTTTGGACTAAGTAGATCAATTTTATCTGAATGAATGAAGGAATAGCCATAACTTCACTTTTAATGGTAACTGGGACATAAAAAACAGCTTACATCAGCAGTCCAATCTAATAAAAATGCTTGGACAAGTTCAGCAACTTTGCCCCAAAATAAGGCATCAACACCTTCCGATAGGTTATAACTTCTAGTGCACATGTGCAAGTGTCAATGCAACAACCCGATGCATTACACTGGGTTACATATGTTTCGTGGTTTGGCAGACGATTGGCTTTTGGAAGGAAAGGGGCAGGATATAGGTCATACAACCGCCATCTCTGGCATTGAATTTTTTTCTGTTTAAAATGCTGTATGTGGTCTCTCTTTTCTCTATAATTCCTCTGGTTAAACTAAATAATCAGTCACATTATTTACCTGGAGGCCCCGGTGGCCCTTGATCGCCAGTGGTGGTTCGACCAGGGCTCCCTTTCTCACCATCACGACCTGGTTCCCCTACAAACACAAGAGCACTTGCTTGAGCATCATGCAAAACTGCTTGACTAACATGCTGTTGACTTTGAGGCTGGAAATACCTTTTTGCCCATTAACACCAGGGTGCCCTGGCCGACCAGGGTGGCCTGGCTGTCCGCTGGAGCCACTTAGTCCAGGAAGACCCCTAAGTCCTGGGGACCCAGGTGCACCTGGAGAACCAGGAGATCCAGGCCGGCTTTGACATCTGGTACAGCTACTCTGCTGGTTGCTCAGCAACAACGATGGTAGCTCCGCTAGGATGATTGACAATGAAAAGACTTCAGATGTGTGTTGAAAACAGAGACACATCATCAGTCTGTCTGTAATGTTACTCACACTGAAGAATCTCTCTGCAGATTTGCCGAATGTGGTTGTCTGACATTTCAATTGCCTGGAATAAAAAGTGATGGATCATTTGGATTTTCAGTGACCGTGCACTTCATTATGTCAGTAAATATCAGATATGTCATCATAATAAAAACCAATATCAACAGCAAAGTTGTAAGCAAAGCGTGTAACAAACGTACAGATCTTCCTTCAGGTCCAGGTGGGCCAGGTAGACCTGTGTTCCCTGTCAGACCTCGGGGGCCAGGTGGACCTGACTGACCCGACTGTCCAGGCCGTCCAACTTGACCTTCTTGACCTCTCTGCCCCGGTTCCCCTGTTGTCCCTTTCTGGCAAAAATACCACCCCAGTGTTAGCAATACACACAACAATCCATGTTGGATGGAGGTACTGTGATTGATGCATTCAGCTTAACATACCTCTCCTTTCAGTCCCATTGGACCAGTGGAGCCCTGTCAATGAAAGTCAGGATAAGTCATTAAAGTAGAAGGTATTCAGAGAGCACATACCTCCAACAAGGCTGCACAATCCCCAAAATATGTCATTATGTAATAATCACATAGCACAGACAATCAGCTAAGAGGCCTGCACCAAAATGCACTTTGCAAGACAATCTTGTTGAATTTGGGATAAAGACTAAATCTTAGAGGTGGGTGAAAATTTGATGCAAGCTGTTGTACCACCATCTTGTCAAAGTATAGAAACTTGTGGTTAAATATTTTATACTCTAATGCAAGTGAAAGTTGTTAAATTAAATTTTTACTTGAGTTAAAGTACTTTGAATACTAAAAGTACTAAAAACTACTCAAAGTACATTTTCTTTTAGCACAGCGCATTAAAACTAAACAAAAATAAAATTTATCTGCTGCCTTCAAAGGTGTTTCAATTTACAAGTAATGGGAACCTTCATAGAAATGTAGTCACAAGTATAATATTTCTTCTTCAAATGAAGTGGCGTAAAAGTCATTTGAAAAAGTCATCAGAAAAGCACAGGTACTTAAGTAAATGTCCTTAGTTACTGTCCACCCCTGCTGATATGTGCCTGTGTCATCCAACTTTGGTAAGTTGCATGAGCATGTGTTCAAGAATTATGGTCCTTTATGTCAAAAGGGCCATGCCTTTAAGAACTTGACAACAAGTTACATAAATATGTTATGTGCCAGAAATGGTGAAGTCTGGATGAGGAGAGGTGATAAAGAAATGTGTTTTACAAATAATTTAAATGGGAATAAATCACTGTGCACCAAGTAGGTATAGTATATGGATGGATTCAACATGTATTGTAGGATTCCTTGAGAAATTAATGTTACTAAGCCTCACAGTTCAGGAGTTATGAGTTAAAAATTGAAATGCCTGATCAATGGCCACATGGTGGCGCTATCCACATTGAAAAGTTACAGACATGGACTATTCTTGCATGTTGAACATACTGTCCAGGTTCAGCTTAATTTGAACAACATTAAAAGTCCTCATCATACAATAAAGATAATCAAAGACACTCACATGTTCCCCTGGTCGACCATGCTCTCCTTTTTCACCTTTCATTCCCTTGTGAAAAAAACATTATATTAATGACATGAAAGCATAAAATCTTTTTTAAAGCACCAGCCTTTACTACACGTGCAACATATATGGTAGCTGGTACTAGATATTTGTAGCAGTGTCTATGGGTGTTTATGTGTTTTAAATGTAACCCATTAGCACCAGTTAGATTGATTATAGCTCTGATTACACTTCTTTGCTGTTTTCCAGAGATGATTTTTCTTTTTTCATGACATAAAAATTGATCCTGGTCAGCATAATGGAGAAAACCATTTTCAAATAGCTAGTTATACTTCCAAAAGACAAAATGTAGCTGTCCCACTCATCACATTGATTATGGGTTTGGAAAACCCATAAACCATGTGATAATTGAGGCTTCATATCCACAAGATCCTTGAAATATAGTCCATTGATTTCTATGTTAAATTAACTAAGGACAATATATTCCTCCAATAAGAGAGATACTCTACATATAGACAACAATCATTGTATGAGATCCACAATGTGATTTCCGTCTTAATTTAATACCCAATGGGGATAAATTACACTCATTTTTATTGAAGAAGTTGATGATGTGCTCTCAATCATTTGGTTTGAGTTATTATTTCAGATTATCATTATTCAACAACATTCAATCATTGCAAGCACTAATGGCAGTACAATTTTGCCGCACATCTTACCGCTTCTCCTCTTTCACCTGGATTTCCTCTTTGTCCCTGATAAGAAAATAAAGACATGGAATCAAATTTTGTAGCATGTTTTGAAAAACAAAAACAAACTCACGGTCCAAATGATTTACAGAGACTATATATTCAGAGAATGCATCCTTATATGTAGCATCAGAGTGAAGTCTCCTCACATCTGGCTTATTATTTCATTATCATGAGTCAAGGTTTCAATTGGATGAACGGGGGCGAGATGGGCAGAAAAACATACCTTGCTTCCCTTCAGTCCTGGCATTCCTGGGTGCCCCGGTTGACCTGCTATTCCTGGTTCCCCTGCACTCCCCTTCAACAGTATTTAGTTTAGTTTTAGTTTAACACCAATTACTTGTTACATTGTGTTAGACCAAAAAAAATCACATTAGATTATTTATATGGAAACGTACCATAGGCCCTGGTGTTCCTTGTATACCTGGATTTCCACTTTCGCCTTTACTCCCCTTCATTAAAAAGCAAAACATGTTTTATGTTACAGAAAACATACAATGCAATAGCATCCAAACCACGTCATATCATTGACTGGACTGCAGCATACTTTCATGAGGTTTTGCAGCTTAACGTTTAATTGTGTCTAGTCGTATGCTTTCTTTTCCAGTTGAACAGGCCTCAGTAATTGCAGTCTGACGCTCAGCCATAAAATCAAAGTATTGCCTGCCTGTCCATAAACTAGCTTTTCACTTGTGTGCCATTTACCAATACACTTTGGCTTGTTAAAGGCAGATCAGCTAATGAAAAGTGATTAGGAGACAGAGCGTCCAGACCAGACAAGCACAGACTGCTTACATTTCCACTAAAATTCCACTGACGAAAGCAGTATAGGACCGGATCATCGCTTAATTTAGCATCGCCGGTGTGGCCAAGAGATCGTTACTTGGGCTAAAGTGTATTTTAGAAAAACAGTGACCAAACAAAACATGCAATGCTGCTGACCCAAGCAGCCCTCTATGCATTTCATTCTACTCAGTGGTTAGAAAGCCTCAAAGATTTAATCTTATCCAAATTATTGATGCTATATGCATTGCACTTTGTATAGGCTGGATGATATCGTGGTTGGGAATAGTGGCGTGGTAACAACGTGCCACACTGATCTGCCGTACTTGGTAGTAGCTGTTCAACTGTACGACATTGTGCTTGGACTCAACTTAGATCATGACATGGCTCGGGCTGCAGCTTGTCTTTTGCTGATGCCAGCTTGTGTGGATTGATCTGCAGTATTGACTTTTCTGGGTCACAGTTTGAGCCAGTGTGCTCACGGCCCCGGGGATGTAGATGGGGATGGACTCACATTATATTTAGTACACAGTTTATCCTGTATTAAATCTTTTTGATGTCTGTTGTTAGGATGAAAGTCAGCCATTATTTCTGTTGGCTTAATTGTAGCTTTGCATCAGCTGTTTGAACAAGCTCAAAGAGAATTTTCTAATAGGGACAAAAGATTACCTTAGGCCCAATTGGTCCTTTTAAACCAGGTGCACCAGGTAAGCCCATGTCACCCTACAGGAGAGAAAGCAATCGTTTTGGTAACTCTTCAGATTTCATATTGACAAAAATAGTTCAACAGCTGTTAACTTACAGGTGGTCCAGTCGTTCCTTTGAACCCCCTAGGTCCAGGCAAGCCAACTTCCCCCTTAAATAAGAATCATGTCAGTCAAACATGATGACAAAGAATGATGCAAAACTAATGATCCATTTATTTTGGAGATACTAACTTGTTTCCTAGGTACGATCTTACCTTTTGTCCATGTAGTCCTGAACTTCCCGGCAATCCAGGCATACCCTGGGAGCAAGGAAACAGATTATACTGTACTGCAGATCAGTATATTTAAGAAAAATAATAACATGGAATTGTTTGTAATGTTTCTGTTTGTTTACTAATATTATATACTGTTAAAGGTTTACAATATTTAATAGAACTCAAATTTAATAAAACCATATGTTTTCATATGCACTGTTTTTGAACTGATAGTAAAAACAGGTTCCAGTTTACTTGCTTTCACAGTGGAATAATTACTTCATTGTGTCAGAAGCAATTGTAGCCAATTGCTCAATAAAAGCAACTGATTGAACTGACATGGAGCACCATGAAATGTCTAACAAAATGTTACACTCTCCAGTTATGGTTGGCTAGTCGTAAACAGGGAAAGTGGAGAAATGCATTTTGGGTTTTTTTTGAGGCTAAAATTCTTGGTTAATTTAATTTTGTAAGTAAAGAATATTCATTTTATGCCAGTCTTTCCTTCTTCTGTGCAGCAGTAAAGCGCTTTCTAAGGTTTCATCGCTGTTTCAAACTGTACAATCCTTAGATGAATCATATGTCCTGCAGTTGAACTGTCCACACATGTTTTATTTGCTGATAAATGCAATAATACAAAGCATAGTTGCTATTCCAATTGCACTGAGGAAAAAGAATGAAAACAGACATGAATTTATAAATAAATAAATGGTTTAATACATTGAAGGTTTATGTGGTTCAACACATCCAGCAAAACTACCCTGGAAAGCCTCTTTAGTTTTTGTTTTAGCATTTTTTTTTCTGAGATAAATGCTTGCAGATGCCTAGTGGTTGCCTCAGACTGAAGTTTGAGTAACATATGTGCACAGTGAATAGATTAGACAGGCAGGCAAAGAGACAAAAATATCGATTGAGCCACCCAGACTCACATCAAACCTATAGGTAAAGAAATCCCTGTATTGGCCTACCGCGAAGCCCTTACTTCATCTTGTTTTAACTTGAGGAAGTACAGTACTAATCCTGTCCCCTTGGAGACATTGCTAAGTCTATTGTTCTGGTGGGGAAAAATGGCTTACAGCCTTGTGGAGCAACTGACTCATCTTTTGTAGGCCGATTGCAAACTTTTGGACAACACTTATAATTATGATCAGTGGGGTGGCTGCCCAGTTGAAACACTTTCTTCCTAAAACAGATTTGCCAGAGCACCACAGCATTCCCCCGATGAGTTACTTTCACTCCCTTCGATTTTAGCATGAGCCTGCATGTTACATAACAGGGTTATCCTGGGATGAACTACAGGGGAAATACCCCTAATTTACTGCCTGTCAGGGGTACTCTCAGTACTGCTGACAGTATGTTAACACACTGCAGCTTTACTCCAGTAAAAAAAAAACACTATGCATGCAACTCTGCGTGATCCATAAAATCAACCCTTATACAGTATGTACTTATTTTACTCTTCTGTCACAGTATTATTTCATGTCAGGTGCAATTTGTCTGAGAAGAACTTTGTAAACCAAAATGGAAAGTACCACATACATCAAGTTACCTCTTTGCTTTCTTGCTTTGCTGAAAAGTTGAAGTCTTAACTCAGTGTGACAGCATATTTCATATTGCATTCGTACTAAATTAGCATCAAACCCTCAAGTTCTAGGAGTCCAAGCAAAGATGTAACACAATAGCAGCAGCTCAAAAATACTAAACATATACAATGAGTAATGTCTGTGTTTACAACTCACAGGATGGCCCTCCCTTCCGTCGACACCAGGAATACCACTGACCCCAGCTTCTCCCTTCACACATTGGAGAAACAAAAACATCATCAATACATTTCGTTTTCATCCTAGTGATGAACACTACACACTTCATCACATACTTTTTACATGCCATGTTGGATCTATTAAATAGACTTAAATCTAAAACATGGAGAACGCCTCTGATGTTTACAAAAAATGCCGGATGGGGTTTGGAAAAAGACGAGGGGGACACCAGTACTGTATGACTACTATTTCCATGGTTGCCAAACATCAACAACACAACTTTGGGGAACAGCAAAGTCTGTTAAGAATGTGCACACTTAGCCAACCTCATGCCTCTATTATTCTCCTAATCCTGAACGAGCTTTGTAACATAACTGTTCTGTACTGTCAAAACAAACAAACCTTTTGACCAGGTATCCCAGGAAATCCATCTTTTCCGTCTCTCCCAGGCAGGCCCTGAAAACAGAGAAAAGGATTTTACACATGATTATAAAGACACATGTGCTCCGGATATGATTCAGAATTGTTTTATACATACAGGTTCTCCTGGATAACCTGCTGGCCCAGGAGGTCCCACACTTCCTTTTTCTCCCTGGAAATATTATGCAATCCAGTTAAAACAGTTATATTTCTTGTGTCGTGTTCGGCGACTGAGCTTTTTTTGCCATTATGACTGTCTGCACCCTTACCACTTGACCAGCTTTTCCTGGTAATCCTGCAATTCCCGGGGATCCTATTGAGCCCTGAGAAATGTGAAAAAATTTAGGAATGATCATTCGATGTGACCCAAAAATACCTCCAACTGCACCTTGTATGACATTTGATAGAATCATATAGGCAGCTAGCAAAACACTTCAATTCGTAAATCAAATCAGGAAGCATGTTATGAAGTGTGAGACAAGAGCACTTCCTCCACCTGTTGTAATGTCTACATGGTCACAGACACGCAGTCACTGCTTGACATTAGTCAGTAGCAGTCTTGCTCTGGTGTAGACAATGAATTTAGCAACTGTTTGGACTGAAACTTGGGGGAGTGACTTGTCCATTCACCATTCAGGCATTTTCGAAATTGCACTTGTTGACCTAAAACTAGACGTTGATAAAGTGTCTGCTGACTGGTGCCAAAACTTGAGGGAATGATGCGTCATAGCATTTTCAGTGTGCAAAAAACAGCAATTGGAACAAGACGGGACATTACGTAATTTATTTTCTCTGTTGATTTTGCATTCCATCATTCAAAAATAATCAACCTAAGAGGGAAGAAATGGCTGAACAGCGTAAAGCCAAATGACATGTTTATCACTGCCGGGTTCCAAGATTTTTGTAAGTGATTACATTTTTTTATTCTATAACTTTATTTGCAAAAATGTGTTGTATGTAAAATGATGTTTTAGTGAAAGTGCAGATGGTTTCATCTGTTCACATTGTGAATTAACGGGTCCAAGGAACATGTTCGGTGTTTCCACGTTCCACTGGTATCAAAATATTTATCAAAAATATCTCCAGCTGTGGTTCTCGCTACAGTTCAGTTTGCTAGTGGAATTCCAATCCAAAATAAATTAGTTATGGCAAGAGGGATTTAGAGGCTCAGGGTGCCACAGACTGGAAGTGCTACAGACGGGCAGTGAAGCTACAATCATGAAAGCCAATAGCGTTTGTGCTGTATTTTTCTTTGTAAATGTTAGAGAGTACTGGTTTTGTGGCAACATTAAGCATAAAACATGGATTGCTGCCAAAATTGGTAGTGCGAGCAATGAGTGGTGTGTTCACACATCTCAGGTAGGGATGAGAATTGAGAACTGTTCCCAACTAATGAATGAAACTTGAATGAAAATGAAAACCAGTACTGTACAAATATTCTCTTGTTTCATCCATTTTAGATGATGATATACAGACTGTTACGACAGTCATCCCGAAAGGTACAGCCAGTACTTCAACTGGTGTTCAGACTCAGAGAGTTGTGCTGATGAGTAATCAAAATAGAAATCAATAAAGAATCATGCTGATAAGCAGAATGGGTACTGGCAAAATTGTATCATATCCCAGCAGGTGTACAGCAAAGGCTTCTATTAGTAGACAGAAGTGACCAGAGGCTTTCTCTAAAAGAAGTTTTCCCTCCTCATGCTGGGTTGTGGGTTTCCTATTTGGAACACTGATTTCTCTCAAAATGAATGTTGTCAGTGTAGTGTTGGTGTTAATGAACTACAAGATCAATAGCACAATGTTCCTTCAAAGGTGATGAATGATCTCGGGCATAAACAAGAGTCAGACTGTGAATACACAAACATAGCTAATTTGTGGCTGAAAGTGGCAGAGAGTCTTTCTTCCTTTCGTGGCCTTGAATTATATACTTCTGACTTAATTTAGCAGACATCTCCTGTTTCTTTTCTTTGGATCCTAAGCCAGGAAAATGAGACTACACCTTGGGTGGTCTTACAATATGGGAACAATTTGGAAAGGTATATGTAAATGTGTCGATATTCAAAGGAGATCTTATACTCCACAAGATGAGGAGTCCCTCTAAATTTGAAGAGGCTAAAATGGCTCTGTGTTGGTTGAGGACTTCTATCGTTTTCAGAAATTGTTCTGCGGTGGAGGGTCTCTAGCTTTCCTTGACCTACACATGAGGGAAACTGAGTTACTGAAGCCAGACATTTTGCAGCATTTTCACTTGGCTACTGTGAAGAATAGTCTGAAGCTGAATGCCAAATGGCTAGAGTCTGAACTGTGGAAGAGCCAAAGGATGTGTTTTTAGTCATGGTCGCAGCATGGCTTTTTTGAAAACAATGTTGGCCAGTCGGTTGCTCGGTCAGTCAGTCTAGACTGAAATATCTTACTAATGATTGGATGGATTGCTATGAAATTTTGTATGGACATCCATCATCCCCAGAGGAGGAAATCTACTGTCATTGGTGAGCCCCTGACTTCTGCTAGTACCACCAGCAGGTTAACACTTTGGGTTCTGAGCAAAGAGCCTCATTTTGTTGATGCAGTTATCGCTGTTAGT
>JBCAUF010000044.1:3765221-3784779 GCA_038406115.1 Haemulon aurolineatum
TTCAGAGACATGGTGTTAAAGAGCTTTAAATGTTGTCGGAAATCCACACAGTTGATGACTACACGTTTTATAACTTCTTTTTGATAATACAATTGCTGTCAGGCAGTCATGTGGGAAAAAGAAAGATCAGAGGCGCTCTAAAATCAGTTAAAAGCCTCTTTTCTATTTGGCTATTCATAACTGTAAGTTAAAAGCTGTTCCCATGACTGGCTGGTCCCACAGCCGCAGACAAAAAGGAAGAAAGGCCTTTTAACAGATTATTGCGTTGCCCTTTAACTTTTCTCTGCACATGATTATCAGAGGACTTCTTTGTGCAAAACTCAACTCTGTTTATCGCTGAAAAAAAAAATCCTTTCTGCACTTTCTGCATGAGCAATGAAATCAGTTTGAAGTCTGTTAATAAGCTAAATGAATGAAATATACAGTTGGTTTCCACAAATGAGTAAATTGTGCATACAAACAATAAAGAAGCAAACCACGTAAAAGTTTATGTCATCCACCCACCCAGCAGCATCTCATTCTGCCAATATGTTGCCACATTGTTGCCAGGACGTGAACGTGGTAAAAAGTTGTCAGGACAGTTAATTAAATCTACAGTTGGACCGAACAGCATTAGCGCTCTGCTCACTTTCACTTATGCAAAACACAATAACACATTTGGTTTATTACTTACATCAACTAACATTTACAACGTCTGGCAGTTGCTCTGAAACTTTTCACATAAATGCCCGAGGACAACATAAAACCTCTGTCTAATAACCTCTGATTCTGTGCCATCACTTTGAAGCCGTACTGGGCCGTTATAATCAGCTCGCATGCATTAAGCTGCATTTATCACGATGATGACGGTTTGCCACAGAGATAAATACTGAGCATGTCTGAAGCAAGTGGTTGAGCCCAGAAAGAAAATTCAGAGGATAATCGTGGATTAGTAAAAGTTTCCATGACAGAAGTGGCCACAGCATCCAGAGCAGCATGGCACACATGATGCTGCACTCGCAGAGGGAGTGGAGGATGACGATCTGTACTCGATGCGCTCCTCAGAGGAAACAAATGTTAGGCCAGGAAAGACACTGAGAGGAGCCACACGCAGAGTGAGTTCGCTGTGAGTTTCCCCTTTTAGAAGTGTCTCTCCATTAGATTTGAGCTGTGGAAAACAATCATTGTCTTTCTCAACTCCTTAAGTCATTTCTGG
Organism: Haemulon aurolineatum; assembly: GCA_038406115.1. Lineage (NCBI taxonomy): Eukaryota > Metazoa > Chordata > Actinopteri > Lutjaniformes > Haemulidae > Haemulon > Haemulon aurolineatum. Next base: position 3,766,417 of record JBCAUF010000044.1, read on the forward strand.
GCTGGCGGATAGCTGGAGCCTTTCCCGGCATACGTTGATCACAAAGCAGGGAAATGCCCAGGACAGGGCGTTGGCCCAGTGCTAATACAGATAGACAGACACCTCATACCCTCAAGAAATTCAGAGTCTCCATTCCGCTTGACCAGCAGGTTTTTCGGCTGGAAAGTCCAGGACAGGCCAGGAATCAAACCAACTCTGTGTTGCTGTGAAGCAACAGTGCTACAACAGCATCTGCTGAGCCACCATGTGGGAAACATTGCTGTTTGTGTCACTGTTTGTTCTCATCACTACAACAACTGCTGAAAAAAGAAGCGTAAGCACAGGTTGTAGGTCATTAACTTTTCTGATGACAGCTAAACTCATGCATAGTCCCCGCAGTCCAATGAAACATAACTAACGTTTGCAGGCACTTCAAATGTAAGCAGAAATTATTGCAGAAAGGGTTTCCAAACCATCCACTTGAAATGCAGCAAATTCAAGCTTTGGGAAATATGAAAGTGAAGATGCATCACCTGATTCTACGACAGCACACCACTGCACTAATTCTGGGACCTGGGCCAAAAATGGGTGTAGCAAACAGCGTTTCCAAGTGGTATTATTGTTTGCAATGCCATCACAAAGACAGCCAGCTTGCTTTCCGTTTTCCTTAGAGAAGCAACAAAGATGCTGCTACCAACAACACAGGACAAGTTTATTCATTCAGTCGGTCTATAATGGAGACATGAAAGCAAATAGAACTGGTGCCAGCCTGACTGGCTCTCCAGTTAACCTTTACTTTGCCAGGAGATTTTGTGCCTGGTGACAGACAGAATTGCATCGAGAAAGTGAGTTTATAGCGAAGCATTACACTGTGCAATGAGGATTTAAATCATAACGATAAGTTAGAGCAAAAAAGTTGTTAAAAGTAAAAGTTGCTCACTGGCTGCATACACCGAAGAAGTTTTTCCATCTTTCTCATTTTTTTGAGAGCACGTGCACAAGCAAGCTAACTCGTTAACTTCCCATATGAATGACATGACAGAATTTACTGACATAGCTCTTCTAGACTTCTACACAAATTGTATTGTACCAAGTGGATTAAATTCTGATAATACGAAGAGTCATTTAAGGGTCTTTGTGGAAATGCACTCCTTGTTTTACAGCCATTCCAACAATACTGAAAAATAAGTCCTTTTGGCGAAGTATGCATCCCGTGATACAACAATAAATTTATGTGACCGCTACTCTAAAATCACGACCCAGAAGCAGGATGCACTGCTTTCTGCCGCAGAGTCTTTTTTGATATGAAGCCAAAGCTGCAAGTTTTCAAATTCTACATTCTAAACACAACAATATCTAAACAGTTTAGATATTATTTACAGAACAGCAAAAAACAGAAATATATTAAAAACAACAATTTCAAGCCGAGAACGATTTGCTTTTTGTTCCTCACTCAAGATCAACATGGGGTATACAAACTCCCTCTATGTATTATTTAGAATATTATATAAACTATATTTATGTTCTTCAAACATAACTGCGTTGCTGTTGTTGTTTAGTTGCTTTTGCTCTAGTCATGAATCTGAATCAGGCTTTCACACAACAGTCTGAAAAAAACATCAATGTCATTTTTGGATTTTTATTATAAAGAACAGATGTTTAAAGACAAGTCAGACTTGTGAAATCAGTTTAAATAAAGCTATCAAATGAAGGCGGTCTTTTTACACAAATATATTTTGTTACCACTCTCCTTCACATCACATAGGTCTTGTTGTCTTTGGTAACCTTGTGGATCAAACGCTTCGAGAATGCATATTTACATGAAAATGTCAATTTATTTGAACAAACACATATTAACAAAAACAGTCTACCATGTTTTCCCCCTTTAAGCTCAATATTCATTTCATTTTTTCCCTCTATGGGCGATTCCTCAACCTCCGTGGTGCTGGCTGAGGTGTCCCGCTGCTGGTGGAGTTCTGCTGAGGGCACCCAGAGGTGACACAAATGCCCGGAGACCCCCTGAGACCAGCGTGGCCCCTGAGTCCAGGCCGGCCTGTGTGTCCCCTCTCACCCGGCTTCCCTGGCTGGCCGTTAAAGGCTCTGCCGGGGCGTCCACGTTGACCTGTGATGGAGGCAAAAATGTTGTTTAGTCTTCTGGCCTCTCTGTCTGCCGAGTTGAGCTGAGTAAGGTTGTTTTCACAGATTCCACGAACAGAGCATTTAGAGAGAAAAATAATTTCTTCTTTGGCAAATAACAAATTCCTCCTACAGTAACACATCTCCTCTCCCCCCTTTACTTGGAAGTGAAGCACAGACTCCACTGAATACACTTTGGAAAAATGATGCACACGCACAGATGTGGAGATCGATTAATGTCCAAATCATCAAACCAAATCATTAAACATCATTAAGTATTCATAGATGAATTTACCCTTGGGTCCCTGGTCTCCAGTGTAGCCAGGAAGGCCGTAACCTTTGGCTCCTTTATCACCTTGCTCTCCTCTGTCACCTGCAAGCCAGACACACAGACACAGACACAGACTATGTCTATTAGCGGGAATGACAGCAGACAGGCTGAAATTCTATTACCCCAGGGGAGAGAACACTCAAGATCATATTGATTAAAAACCATATGTGTTACTGAGATCATTGTTAAATAAACGTTTAAAACACCTTGTAAATACTCTGCGACTTCATTGGCTTGGCACAGGGATGTAGCATGCATGTGACATCATGCTCAGGCCTCAAACCATAAATTAAAGCTCAGAATATACAGTACATGTTAGCCTGCAAGTTTTACAGTGCTGTACAGTATTTGATTCAGCAGTTTCATGTGGTGCGGTTCGCAATGGAAGGTATCGAGTGTATTTTTTCCAGGGGTGGAAAGAATATCAGTATATTTATTCAAACACTGTTCTTAAGTGCAGTTTCAACTCGAGTATCTCAATTTTATGCTGCTTTGGTCCTCTATTCCATTTACTCACGTGAAGGAAAATGTTGCACTTCACTACTACTCCTTCACTGCATTTATTTTGACAGCTATAATTACTTTGCAGATAAAGATTTTACACAAAAAACAAAATTAGTTTACAAGGTAAGAGGCATCTTTATAGTTTTAACTCGACAGTTTGTAAAAGGGTTGCCGTCGGTTCAGCTGTGCTCTACACTTCCCATCATGCCACTTGATGAACAAACACCTGCATCTTTCAAACTCAATTCTGTTAAAACGGGCCGAGATAACCCCTAATGACACTGCTATGACATCACACCGGTTATTTTTCTTAGGGGTGACAAAGAGCCACAGATTGAACAACTATTTTCACCGGCTGGGCCGTACTCTGCATTAATATAAGTAAACTCATTATGATGCATTAAGCTGCTGGTGTGCCCCTTAAAGTAAGGTTTTAATTGCCAAACTTTAACTTTCATGGAGTATTGATTGGATTGCTACTTAAGACGCTTCAGTCAATATGTTTACATTCACAATAGATAAAGTCTTTGCAACATAGAAAATTGTAACCTATCTCCACAGTTCCTCCACCAGAAACACAAATGAGTAATAATCTTCCTCTATGTCTGTTGGATGTGTAACTGTTTGCTAACACATTTGCCATACCAACTGCATAAGGTTATTGTATGTGCTGTATGCTGTAGGGGTTTGGGATGTGACTACAGCTTGCTCTCCCGCCCCTAAATGGCCAAAGTATTCGGTTCGTAAAGGTTCGAGCAAAGGATCTAAATTCTTTTTCCACCTCTGGTTGTTCCTAAAACAAGCACCAGTGAATTATAGTTTTACTGTTCATCATATTCACAAATAATATATTCTGTCAGGGTTGTTTCTCACACCTGTTTCCCCTTGACGTCCCGGTTCTCCGACTTCCCCGTAGAATCCCTGCAGGCCCACTTCTCCATCAACACCATCATTACCGGGGTCACCCTGACAACATCATCAATAGGAAAATACATCGTTAATCTTTTGTGTGTTTTCAGTTTGAACCTTTTTTTCTCGTCTTAGGTCAAGTCATGAATTAAGGCGCTGTTCACCTCTGACCGGATCATGCACAACAACTGAAAAGATTTATTTGGCCGATCATTTAATACTTGGGAAAACATTGTACAGTACTGGTACATCACTGTTCTTGGTTTGGCACTGAACACCACAACATGAGGCTTATTGGCCATAATCTAATATAGTGGAATATTTTTATATAGTCATGGATTCAAGAGCATTTATCAGCCTGAGAGTCGCTGTGATTAAAGAAGTTGTGGAACATGAATCGGTTCTACACTGTATAATAATGTGGAAAAGGCTTTGCAATCCAAGGACAGCCTTGATACTCTCCAAAAACCATTCAACACAGACCAAGTGTCTAGTCTGTGACTCCTTATTTGTCCTCATGGAGACGTGGAAAATCGTAATGTTTTCATTCCAAGCTTTTCTGCCAAATACTTCAGCTCTCGAAGTCCAGTCCAGACCCTCACAATGTGTTTGCATTTTACTCAGGCAGGGAGACAAAAGACGAACAATGTATGCCGAATGTGCCACGCTCTGGCAAAGTGTCTCAGATAAACATCCACAGGAGGTAAGGTGACAGCTAGAGCAATGATTTTTGTAAAAACTAGAGTGTGTGTATGCGCAGAACACCCAAACTGCATAACTCACAGGAGGTCCGGGGGGTCCTTTCTGTCCGGGGGGACCAGGCGCACCCATGGGCACGTCACCGTAGAGAGGACAAACTGCAGCGCACGTCCTCTTCACTGAGTTGGCAAAGGTGGACATCTGTTCCCGGACCACCTTCTGACAAACCTCGATCACGTGCTGAGCGGGGAGGGTCGGGCCCTGTGTAACGAATCATTACCACATCCATCACTGGAAGTGAACCAACTGTGGGACATGTAATGTGGAATATTACAGGACGGGACACGCTGCCTCTCAGAGGAAATGCAATGAACAAATTAAGCCAACAATATTCCCCGAGGCTCATTATGGATTTATAGCTGCAGTAAATGAAACCCTTGCTGTGAGTCACTACGAACTACAGGCTAATGTGAAGCTGTTTAAATGTGTTCTTGACACCAGAGTTGTTACCAAACAGTTTGTGCGTGCCAGTCAGCGTAATAACTACTGGTGCAAATTATTACTCTGCTGTTTCGGTGCCATCATTCACAGATAGATGAAGTGCCATTTATAGCACAGACTGAGGAGCAGTGCTTCTCATCGCAAGTTCAGAGGCTTGTATTTCACTCACTGGTGGACCTGGGGCCCCCCGAAAGCCATCTGGTCCTCCTTCACCTCGAACCCCCTTGACTCCGACGGGACCTGAGCGTCCAGGTGGGCCGGCCGGGCCGCGCTTCCCCCGTCCTCCCTGAGGACCCAGCTCACCCCTGTCTCCAACCTACGGAGCAGGTTAACAACATCGGCAGGACAGATTCATGTTATGCTATTCGTGAAATCAGTTTTGCATGAGCACAAACTTCACGGAAAGCAGCAACAGCTTTAAATGCTTATTATGTCATACGTGCAGGGGCTGTAAATTGCCCATAGAGGCAGTTAAGCAAACAGAATCTCAGAGATAACCATTAGTGTTAGCAGACACTCAAAAAAATCTAAAACTGCAATGTTTGAATACACAAAACCTGCAATGGAGGGATAATACACAAACATTTCATGTAAGTTTCACTCTGAGAACATCTTGGAAATGTGCAATATTCATTCTGCTGCAGCTGTGGGTGTCACAGGCCTCATTGTATCTACAGATGTTTTAACTATGTTTGGAATGTGATTTGATGGATTCATTTTAGATTTGTCAGACTGTTTGCGAAACAGTGAATGTGATGAACAGCCAATTAAATGTTGACAGTCTGGCAGGAATATCACAGTTTTAGAAAACTCACACTGGCATGACTGCTGTTCAGTCAGCGAGCCAACTCATCACAAGCCAACAAGTGATCATTTATCTTGTAATGAAATCAGGAGATTGGATTGATGGTGAGTAATGCCCCGTGTGCTTATTCTTGCTCTGTACCTGCCATGTTTTAAATCAGATCTCAGTTCTCAGTTCATACAATTATCACTGTTAGTGACACTATCATTATTATCAACAATAGAGTCACACAGCTCACCTTTCCTTTAGGCCCTTTAACTCCTTTCTCCCCCTTTAAAAAAAAGCAAAGTCATGTTAAGAAGAAAACATGAAGTGGATGTAATTATGAGTAGAGAGGATTAAATATTTAAGGCCGTACTTGTCCCCCTTTAACTCCTTGGATTCCCTGGATACCTGTGTCACCCTGCACAAGGCAAATACAAAAATGTACAGTGTTAAGAGCATTTGATAAACACAAATTTGGTGTTCTGATCTATGAATAGATTTTATTCACAAATAAGATATAGATCCTTGCTCAAAGTCAGGCATGTCAGGCCACAGTCTAACTTTTAACTGTCACTGATTTTTTGATAGTGTGCTGTGGTTCATGACATGTGCTAATAATCCTTCATTTTTTATTCTTCTCCATTATCTCCACCTGACCAGCACCTGAATGCTTTATAGTGTTGACCAGGGGATTTTGGATTGTGACCTTTATTTATACTTAACTGTGACCCCAAAATTAAAATTCATAAAGTTAAGAAACATCTACAGTTCCTGAATCATATGATTTAACATAGCTCATGAATTAGTATATTATAAATTAGACATTTGTCTAATGGCCAATTTTGGCTTTAAATAGTAATTTTGCCGTCATTTTAGATTTCTAATGGGTAATGGACGAGGATGTATTACCTTGGACCCTGGTTTTCCAGGCACACCCACGTGTCCCTGTGAAGAGATGACATGGTTTAATGGCTTGAAGAAAATGAACTAGTGTTTGGAAGAGTTTAGAAAATCCATCTGGAGGACTTACAGTAGGTCCTGGTGGGCCGATAAATCCAGGTCTTCCTGGCTTCCCTGCAGAACCCTTGTAACCTCTTGGGCCCTCGAGAATAAAACATTTATTAGACCGACCTAAGGGACGACTTTATTCTATGTTGCTTTCCATACGTACAACATGTATTATGTGCTTGTCTTCAGTGACTGAGGAAGTGACTTACAGTTCGGCCTTGGGGACCCATTTCTCCCGCTGGCCCAAGGGTGCCTTTCTCTCCCTGTGAAAGACACAGACCACAACAAGTGAATCAGCCAAAAACAACTCAATTTGACATTTACATGTTCAGAACCCCAAACATGATCAAAAAGTCACCTTTAGGCCACTTTTTCCAATTTTTCCGCTGACACCTTGTGGTCCTTGATAGGCCTGTAAAGAAAAAATGAGACTTAGAATAATAAAAGCGTACTGCTCCTGAAACTCATCATTAAGACATCAGTGTCAGCAGAAAATGATACCTCTATTCCTGGATCACCATCTCTGCCTGGGATGCCCGGATCTCCAACAATGCCCTGGGGAAAACGAAACAATTATTATAAAAGAGGCTAATTATTTTCATAGTGTAACTGCACCCACAGGTGTGAGGCGCTGGGTGTGTCAGCAGTGAATCACCTTTGGTCCAATGGTGCCAGCTCTGCCCCCAGGTCCTTGGATTCCCTAATTTTCACAAATTCAGGCAAAGGACATATCTATCAAAATTCACATGCACGCATTTCAAAATATTTGTGATGTTTGCAAACTGGTATATTGAAATCAAAGGGTCACATAATTTCCACAATCTTGTGATTCAATTCCAATACGTACAGGCTTCCCCTTCTCTCCAGCAGCTCCCCTCTCTCCAGGATCTCCCACGATACCCTGTCAAATCATCATTTCAAACAATGTACGTTAGGATTTTACATGATGTGCGACGTGCGTCATTCAGTAGGGCAACATAGTAGACTGGGGAGCCTTCCTGCATATACAAAAGTGTAGGTTATCAGCGCGGTCAAGGCTCTTCTTTCAATGACTCACCAGCTTATGTTGATATAGCTCAGGCCCTCAGATCTCAGCCAAAATCCAGCCACATGAACTAATGTTGTTTATGGAGACGGCACATAAGCCAAAAACATAGTTCTATTCCAGCGTTTTACCACATTAAAAGTGATTTACTGGCTCCCCACGCTCACATGAGAAGATTTTGAAGGCAGAGGACAAAACATTAAGAGTTGTCTTATCATGGATTATGGAACAGGGAATCCCACAACAACCCACCTGCTTTCCTCTGGGCCCAGCACGCCCCAGTTTACCAGTGGCCCCTGCTGCTCCCTAAAAATAAAAGAATAATGGGATTAAATGACAATATCTGTATAAAAAGAAGATAGAGAAAGGAGGAAATGTGAATACCTTAACTCCTTGAAACCCGGGAATCCCCTCATATCCTTTTTCGCCTTTAGCACCCTTCAAGGAGGCCAAAATGTTAGTGATAGAGTAATTACCTAATGACTTGCAAAAGGGCTTACTGCTGTGTGCAAAAGGTTAACTTACAACTTCTCCTTGTTTCCCAGTTTCTCCGATGTCTCCAGGTGGCCCACGAACTCCCTTTAATTGCAGTCAAAATGTCAACATTAAATGCTCTGTGTTAAGTTATACAACTCTAACAACAGGCTGTGCAGAAACCCAGAGAAAAGTCTTCAACTTCATTAGATGGCTGCCTATTTCCTAATTAAACAGATGTTATTGAAGCCTGAACCAAGCAGAGGGGTTTACCTTGAAGCCTGCTGCCCCTTTTAATCCTTTCAGCCCTTTAGGACCTCTGTCTCCCTGTTAACAAAACATGTCATTAATTAGGATTTGTAACATTTCAGTGTAAAGAAAATGATAAATCTGAGTGTGAGAAATTACCACTTGGCCCCAGAGTCCTCTCATTCCTTTCTCGCCTTTGATTCCCTCTTCTCCCTGAGGACGTATGTGTGAGGTTTCATTAATTCGCTTTGAGCCCGAGCCAAGCCAAAGTGTAACCCTGATACAGGGATATTAAGGCAGATCTTACCTTTGGGCCTGTTTCGCCAATGTTGCCATAGTCTCCTGTGTTTCCCCGGATCCCCTGCAAGACAAATTTGACTTAATTACAAGCAAGACTTGTTGCACTGCAACCAACCATTTGTTTGTGAATGGACCAGCTTGAGAAATAGAGCGTAAAATGTGAACGTTGGCGACTGTTTCCACTGAGGAAAAGTAACTAATGACTTCTGGGAGATTAAACTTTGGATGCAGGAGCCAGACAAACTGTTTAGACATGACAGGATTTGCTCCCTCAGAAAGGGGCCATTGTGGCAAGACCAATGGTCAATGAAGAGAGATGTTTAAAAGGATTTTCTCAATGTTTTGGAGATACACTTATCTGTATTTTTGTTTTCTTGCCAAGAGTTAGATGGAGTCTCATGCTTTTATGGTAAATATGAAGGCCAGGGCAGAAAAGTCAAGTTTAGCTTAGCATAAAGAGTGTAAGTAGGGGGAAACGGATAGCCTGGTTTTGTCCAGAGGTTACGCAATCCACCTACCAGCATCTTTAAAGCTCACAAAAAACTTGTCAGTACAGTGTCAGCAGCACAACTCACAAGCATGCATAACCTCCAGTATTACATGATTAATAACAATCCCAACGTTTTTAGAGGAGCTGCTCTTAACTCTGGACAGAGGCATGCAAGCTGTTTCCTCTTCCCAGTTTTGCTTAGCTAAGGCATCCGGCTGCCAGCTATAACTTCACATGTAACTTGCAGACCTGACAACGGTATCAATCTTCTCATCCAATTCTTGGAAAAGAAAGCAAGAGAGGGCATATTTCCCAAAATGTCATATTATTCCTTTAAATATATGACTACATTCAGGAGATAGTTAGCTTTGCACAAAGACTGGACACCTCTAAACCTAATCTTGTTTGTTTAACCCGTACAAAACCAGAGTGAGTGTGAGAGCTTTAGCGGTGCTGGTAGGTGTATTTTTTAACTTTGGACTACGCCATGCTAACTGTTACCCTCTGCTTTCAGTCTCTATGCTAAGTTAACTGTCTCCTGGCATAGACATGACAGTGGCATCAATCTTCTCATCGAACTCATGGCAAGAAAGCAAACAAGTGTATTCCCGAATTGTCAAACTATTCTTTTAACATGAGCTCTAAAAATCATGCGATAAAATGAGGATAATCAAGTTTAAAACGTGAATATGTTGTAAATGTCAGATTAGTCACATTGATGGAAAATATACACAAGCATATTCAGCAGGATTTAGGAAACATTAGTCATAAATACATCAAAATGGACCAGTATTGTTTGCACAGATGTTGACTTCCTCAGTAGTAGGAGGAAAAGTGTTTTCCACTCGGCTGTTTCACTGAGTCAACAGACAGATTAAACAAGGCCAGGATGCCTTTGTGTTGTCAGTTTATGTGACCATCTCACCTAACGCTGTTTTTAAGCAGAGTCAGCTGGGCAGAAGTTAACCTCAGAGATGGCCGACAGTACGGCGAGAGGCATGACCGTGAACTTTACAACGCTTCTAAGGCGGTATAGCTCCGACGAGCAAGGGACCACCCACCACCCGAGATGGACGGTTCATATATCTGTGCCAGGAAATGCCCTCCTTGGATGCCAGCAGGGGAGGGGATAAACATGTTGGGGCTCTGTGATTCACAAGCTGGCAGGAGGTCAAATCTCTAACGAGTTACAAAAGACAGATGTTTACTCCAGATGAGCTACAGCTGCAATTCAGGACATCAATATGTAGCATGTACAGCTCTGGAAATGTGCTCTGAGGGTACGTGGGCCTACAGGCGTACATGTGTTTGCTGAGGCAGCATGGGGGATTTCCTTGAGTGCAAAGGGCAGCTTAAATGCCAAACCATCACATACGTATTAAAAAAGGTCCTGTCTTTGAACACATGTTCACCGGACTGTTTTTAAAAGACTCTGCTCCAACATAACTGACTGCTAAGCATCAAAGAGATTAACAAGTCATAAATTTAAAGTGGAAATAATCACGTCTGCGGCTCCCTAAAGGATACAAATGTGAGTGTATTTGTTCATTCACTGATGCGTGTGTAACTGGCTCCTTCACCAGAATACTTTGTTCATTATGATTTTCTCAAACCTGTACTTTCTTGCACAATGCGGTCTTACTCCGGTGAATTGAATACATAAAATGTGCATAACATAAGAATAAAAAGAGACAAAAATCAGAGACTTTTCTCACAACAGTTAAGCACACTTATGCCACTCATTACCAGACACTTGGAGGATATGGTCATTGCGCAATTCCCTGGTTTTCCTGTGTGTGTGGGTTTCATTACATTTGGCTCAGATTCTTCCAAATGGAAAAGCAAAACCATTAGAAATCCTGTGATCATTTGCCAGTTTGAGTTAAATCCTGTATTCTAAACCAGCAGGGCCTGTGTTTAAGATGCAAATGGCTATTTCAGAACGACAAAAACAAATTTATTGTCACATCCGTATTGCTTCGTGTTTATCTTGGCTCCTTCCTTAATCTTTTTCAAAGCAGACATGAGTCTTCATAGTATGAAAGGAGCCCCTATGTTTACTATCGCTGAGCGCTTCTGCTTCCAGATCTGTTTCCATCCTGTCGTGTCTCACTTGTACTTCCATTGCCATTTTCCACAGCTCTGCTGCTGTCTCACGAGTGAAATTTTTACAATGTCACTTAACTAGAATTCAGTTTAACTCTTTATTGTGCTGCAAGTCGAAGGGGACGCTGCTAACTGTACGAATACACCAAGACCAGAGCAAGTCTTCACCCAGTATAATGTGAGGTTTGATACATGCGTGACTGAGAGACATGTTGGTTGCACATTTACTTACCCAGTTTCCTTGTCTTCCTGGGTCTCCGGGTTCTCCTGGCAGACCACTGTGACCCTGCAGAAGACAATTTTAAAAACTGTTAGCACGGAGTCAACTTATCTAATGAGTATGTTCCACTTTTCACCATGCAGGTATGTTCACCTTTGGCCCTGGAGGTCCCTGAATGCCAGGTTGTCCATTCATACATTTACAAGATGCTCTTCCAGCTGTTAGACCGATCTCTGCATACCCTCCGCACTGCCAAGGACGGAGAGGTGAGACAACAGTTTTAAAAGTTCTCACACACAACTCTAACAGAAACCATGTGAAGCCATGTTGAGTGGGAGCTGACTCACCACACTGGAGAGCTCACAGCAGCCCTCTGAGTACGCCTGCTCTGGGTCACACGACACCTCCATCTGCTGGAGGTCCACCTGGACAGAGACGGGAGAAATTCAACTTGTATCGTAAATCAAAGGTAGTTGAAATATTACTATTGGTGCGTAAAAATCCAAGCTGTCACCGTACAGACACGGAGCGATCTCGAGCTGCCCGCTTGACGATGGAGGTGTATCCTCGGTGGACCACCGGCCTCGGCTCATCAATGGACTCCACGCTGACCTCTTCACAGTCTATCAGCAGCTTCACCTGGCTGCCTTTCACACTCAGCGCCAACTTGTGCCACTCCCCGTCAAACAGTTTCTCTACACCGTGGAAGGTCCTCAGCATCTGGCTCCCATGGGGGCTGGTGTAAAAGAAGTCTAGAGAGCGAGTGTCACCCTGAAAACGCAGGCCGACTTGCTCGTGTCCCTTCGGGTCACTGACCTGCCACAGGTCCCAGGATTTCTTGGCAGTGTCCTTGGTCACCTTAAATGTTGCGATGACGGAGTAGTCAGAGGGAAGTCCATCTGGATACACATCGCTGTGGCACGAGAGTGAGGTTTAGAGAGCTGGATTACTTCAAAGAGAGGCGGCTTTCCTCACAAAACAGCAATTAAGAGCTTTTGTAGGAACACAAGGGTTTATGACCATGAATAAGTAGAAACAGGACATCTTAAATGTTACGCTCAAATTCCACCATAGCATATGACACATTTTCTTGTAACTGTTTGTGAAGACTCTTTTGATGATGCACTACTTCGGAGACAAACATTGTCACTGTCAGGAAATGAGAGTTATAATAAAACAAGGCAGCCCTCGGAGGTACAGCGCACACTTTTAACCACATGCTGTTTAGCCAGTGGTAGCATGGTCTAATACAGTAGTTGTTAAGAGTTGAGATATTTCTGTGTGGATCAAAGAGATGGACGGACCATCATACCAACAGACATCACATACGCCATTTGCATGTGGATGTGGTATTAAAGGTCAACAATAGTGAGATACAAGTGTATTCCAGGACCTTGTGACATCATTGTTGGGTGGGGTCACAGGTGCCAAACTGCTTTTGGGCCTGTAATTAAGTCACCCTTAAAGGAGTAACTTAACACCAAGCTGAACAGTGCACCACAGTGATACCAGTGATGTCACAGTTGCTGATACACCTTTTAGTGCACGTCTATATCGCTATAGCCAGATGAGAAGTTAAACCTCCAGAGATCAGCACAAACAAGATTCTCAGGCGGTGTTAAGTTACTATTTAATCATTCCCCAGCTTCATAGAAATTAACTGACTCAGACAGTTTTGCACTGTACCTCATTGTCCTCCGTAGATGAATAGAAGGGTTGACACGGTAGGCCACCGCCTCAGGCTGAGAGCCGTCCACTCTCCTCACTCCTCTTGACTCAGGCACACGAAACTCCTCCAGCAGATCAAAACCTCACAGCACAAACACTGAGCTTAGTTTGATCTTCCACCGATTCAGCATCAAAGAGGTTGGACTGCCTCTAAATCTTATGTCAGCATTGATTTCACTGATTTTTTTAAACAAGACGCATGAGTCATTGTCATTAATAATGCCATCTCTTCACAGGTACAATGAGGTAATTTATTAAACCCAATTCACCAAAAAAAGGGTGTTTACTTTCTTTCCTGGGTGGATTTGGCTACTGAATTCTAAACACTGCACGCTTTGTGCTGTGGTTTGAATGAAATCAGCATGGCTGTGGAGTATCCTGTGAGCTTAAAATGACTGGATTAAAGGTGGTGAAAGATCCTGATTATGGATGTTATGACTCAAGTTGGAAATAACTCAAAAAACCTCCTCAACAATAATGAAAAACCTGATACCTGCTACCGCAGCATGTTGACAAGTTACCCATCTGATTATCAGCATGCAGAGGTTTTTCTGTGAAATCAGCTGCTGTGTGTGACTAACAACCTCAGGGTCTTATTGCTCATGCGCATGTTTTGCTGCCATGTATCACAGTGAACAGGCCAAAAATACAGCACTGTTCCTGCTGTTCCTGCTGACAGATTGTTTTATCTGTGGGCAGGACCCCGTGGGGAGAAAAGAATTGCGTTAAATGGTGTATTAATGGAAACAGGGAGACTCAGTGGCAAGGCTTCAGATGTCGATGTACATGGCTTAACCCCAGGATGACCTCTTTGACCTCTTACTGTCCACATAGGCAGTGAGAGCAGGAAATTTGATACTTGGTTGACTGCTGCGAGGAAAACAATGGACTATGAACTGACAAACACTGACATCTGCTGGTCGTAAAGTGCTCATCTGACAAAACTACTGTTGGAGAAGACACTAAATATGAAACATGTGATTATAATCAATGCTGTTTAATGTGATGAGTTTATATAACCAGACAGTGTTCACTAAGGTTAGAAATGTGCTCTGGAAAAGATGATCCTGCCCAAGACAGAACCAAAATATTGTGCAGGTGATGATCCAGTGTGTTATTTTTAGTCGTGGGAAATACACAGTAGTCATCAAATAAGCATGAAAAAAATAAAATAAAAACTTACTTGGCAACTTTTGACATTGGGTCAGTCCCAACATGGAAAAGACTGCAGCAAACACCAGCATATCTTTGAAGGCTGGCATTTTTTCAGATTTTGAAGTCAAGGGCTATACGTGCCTGTAGTACAGCAATTAAAGGAATCAGTCATTCACTACTTTAGATGAGTGTATTGCAGGCTGTTAAAACAAACTCAGTCACTCAAATGTGCTATAAGTATATATACATTTCTATAGATGCATGCTAAAGATTTAGAAAAAGTAAAGAAATGAAACTAAACATACCACATTTCTTGGAAATATATCTTTGACAAGTCAAATATTTTAAATTATTTTATGCAATATGATCAGTAAGCTTGAATAATCTTGTTATATGATAAAAATGACTTCCCTGATAAAAGAATTATCAAAAGTTGGATTGTTTTGTTCATGGAGACATTCTCAAACATTCACCAAATTAGATGATACAATTACAGTAATCACTAGATAATCATACACAGCTCATCAACCTATATTGTCCTCTGTTTGCTAAGCAATCAGATATCATAGACAAAGCCACTTTATACAGTTCCCTACGCTCTCGAAAATGTATTTTAAAAATAAAGAAAAACGACAGAGAATTACTCACATATTCCTGAAAAAGAAAGTCCCAGGGCTCCTGCAGATGGATCTTTTCCAGTTCCTGGTGTGAGGATGTATCCCGCTCTAAAGTGCCATCCCTGGGTCAGTGTTTGAGCTGAACAGGAGGACCATTCAGACTAGAAGCTGTGGGTCTCAGAGGAGCCTGACCCCTGAGCTCCACTCCACCTTTGGTCCCCAGGGGATCTGTCTCTTCTCATAGGCCAGTTACACCTACAGAACAAGTCCAGTAAACTGAGTCATCACATTAAGGAAATGTAGGTGAACATACCAGGGCCTTTATGTACATATGTATGTGAAAGCTATTGGAAGGAGAAAGTCACTGTGTGGTTGAAGAATAAGCCTGTACTTAAAGTTTTGCTCAATGTAGTTCTCAAAAACGTTTAGCTATTCAACTGTGCAGAGCTTTAGTCCATTTCTTTACACCTTTGTGGGTATAGCTAGAAGAAAGACCTTTTGGATGTTGCAGAAACCTGGTCTATAATTGCTTTAAAAGCAGTCTCACATGGGTTTTAGTGTATGTTCATTCAAGACGGTGTTTTATCATCCTCAGAGTCTCACTGAGAGAACGATGTAGTATGTCACAGCTAAACACAAGATGCTCTGCAAACATTCCACACAGAGGAGACCACACCTTCAACCTAAACCACCACACTGCAACCAACAACCGGGCTATAGGGAAAAAAGACGACACAGACAGAGTGGATAACTCATTCAAGCTATGGATACAAACAGAACATTAAAAAATCCTTTTGTGTTGGAATTCATGAAGCCAATGTCGCAAATTTAAGAAAAACAATAATATTCTAGTTAAATGCTTTCCACTCTTAAACCTGTATGAAGTAATGTGGTGATCTTTAATGCCAAATAAATGACTGAATAAATGAAGTTCAGCCATATGAAAGAAAGAGACTTAGGAGGCAAACAAAGAGAGACAGACTAGTTTGCAACCATGCTAACAGTACTAACTGCTAACATCAGAGTGCGAACATGCTCATAATGACAATGCAAACAAGCTGATGTTAAGCATATGTTTACATTTGTTAATTAGCACTGAACACAAAGTACAGCTGAGGCTGACAGGAATGATGCTGTTTTTTAGGGTATTTAGGGTACATAGACCTACGGAAGCCTTAAGAGGCATGTGAGGAAAAAAAACCCAAAACTCGTGATCCATTTTCTAAGTCTGACCTAAAAGGTTTTTCTCCTGTGGAAACAATTAAGATCAGACAAAATGAATGACCACATTTATTTTCTCACTTACCTCTTATTTGTATAATCACCATTCAAGATTAGAATTTTTACCTGAAACATTCAGGGATCTAGAGATGTTTGCGATATTTCAGTCAATATTAAAATTTGGAGTCAATGATGACGCTAGAGGAAAAGTTGGGCGGTTTAACTCTTTAATTAATCCCCAATTGACCCTAAATGATCTGTTGAAAATTTTATGGCAGTTCATCCCATATATTACAGTCTGACCCAAAGCGTCGGGGCGACTGACCAACCCACAGACTGACACCGAGATCCCTGGAGCCACACTGATAGCATGCCTAATAAAAGAAGCTGAAACGAGCAAAGCAGAGACGATTCTGTGGTCCACACCAGTCTCTGGTGGTTTTCTGCAAGCAGGTTTATTACAAAGTAATGTTACAGTAACAATTTCAGCTCTACCGAAATTAACCATACATTGACATAGATGCACAAGAGAATGTCTACATGGAGTGGCACCTCCTAAAGGTCAATGCGCAAACTGCTGTGAAGTGGTCAAACAAAACTGGGACTGCAGCTGCTCACAAACAAACAGGACTTAAAAGCTTCATGATTACGAGGTTTCTGCTACAATTGCCTTAAATAGTGTTTTTCAAAGGTTTCTGCAGTGCTTACTGGGGTTTATTGTAGTATATTGCATTGCCCTTTAAATGCATGTTGGCAGTATATCATAGCACTTAAATAGATAATTGCAGTGCCTCAAATGGTACCATAATGCACCATCTACTCCAAACATCAGCAAACATAAATTACAGTACATTCAGTAACTCTCAGAGCGCTATCCCGCGTGTTTTGCCCTTCATTAGTGTGTTTAGAAATGTTAGCTAACCGTATAACGTAGTCATTCCCAGGTTTTCTAGTGTTCATCAAACCCCTACAGGTTTTGCATCAATAAAATAAAATACAATAAAAACAATTTGACATTTTTCACAAAAAATAAAATACATTAAAAACAAATACACAAAGGCCATTAACATTCCATTCTCACATAATATTAAACCATATTGCCTCTCAACAGAATATTTTACATCTTCGCAACAATTTAAATAACACTCAACACATTTGCAGTCTTTTAAGTTAGATATCTCCAGTGTCCGTTACGTGTTTAGGGTGCAACTAGCTCCTGGGTTGTTTGTTTTGAAGGCCACTGACTATCGCTTGGATCCCTTGGCCAGTTTGCTTGTGGGAGTGGTTCGTCTCTGAGGAGTGGGGATCTTAGAGGGTTTCCCTCCGTGTTGACGGGATGCAGAGCGCGGCATCGCTCGAGTTGAGTCACCGACCGTCTCAGACACATCTGAGCACACAGACTGGATGTCTGAGATGTCAAAGTCAGAGGCGTCACTTCCTCTGCGACTGCTCCCTCTGCTTCCGGCTTTACTTCCAGGTCGGCTGGAATTTTTTCTTGACTCTAGAGAAGATAAAAAATCAAGGACAGTAATTAATAAACTAAGAATGAGCACAAACAGTAGTGGTAAAAGTGGTTTTGACAGTTGACCAAAACTGTTTTCACTATTTTGCCGTTGCTTCCATTCAAAGCAACAGACGCTAATTCTTGTTTTCAACCTTTAAGTGTGTTTAGCTCGCTGCACAGCTGTCCACCCACATGCACAGCAATGGCAGACGAATCAGAATCACTAAAGCACAAGCCTTCCATTGTGCTCATCCCACATCATCTCAACCTGGAGCTGTAAACCCAACTCTTGGCTTCAAATGCCTTCAGTGACCTCTGGGTGACATGTCAGATGCTTCACCCATCATTTTCTACAGACTAGAATTTGATCCTTAGAAGCCCTGAAAATGTTACTGCA
>JBCAUF010000044.1:3793656-3804304 GCA_038406115.1 Haemulon aurolineatum
CAGACAACATAAAACAGTTCCTGACAAGAAGCAGTTAAAGAGATTTGCTTTGTTTCCATCACGCTGTCTGATGTGCGTAAGATTTGGTGTTTAACCAAGATTTGGTGTAATCGAGGCATATTTCTGTTCTTTATTATATCAATTAAAAAGACACAAAAGCACATTTTACTTGTGGAATACGAAATGCACTCAGCTTCAACAGGGTCACAGCTGTTGGTGCTACAAATACAAGATTACTCAGTTATTATTAATAATAACACCTGAAATGTGAAAACTTCAAACAACTCTCAGTGGAAAGGTACCACGATGCTAGCCCTTTTGTTGCTTAAACTGAGAGTCAAACCCTGGTGTGGTTTAAGTGTCCTTTGTTTTCTATTGTGATACGAAACAATCAATGAAGAAAGGAGAGGGCGGGGTGAGCCCCGGGGCCAAACTGCGCTGTGGTCCCGTGTCATTTTCTACCTTGTGGTTGTCGATCATGTTGAGAACCAGGTCTATGTCTCCGTGCACGGGCTGGTCCTCAGCCAGCTGAGGCTCCACTCTGTACAGCCAGTCGATGAGGGCCTGGAGAGCGTCCGTGAACTGGCCGGAGAACAGCAGGGCCTCCTCGAGCTTGTTTTGCCTGCGGGAGAGGACGCGGCGAGTGAAGGGGGCTGCAGAGGTGCTCCGAGTAGTCGGACTATTACTGGATGGAGGTAAAATACAGCAAATGTGTGAACAATGCACCCTTACCTTTCCACCGACTTGCCACAAACAGTGTCCCATTTGTCCCTCAGTTCGCTCAGCATGTCGTCCAGCTTCTGATTGTCGTCCTGAAGGGACGTCTTGTCTTTCAGCGCCCGTCCCGTTCGAGCGGTCGTGTCGTACACCGAGTGTTTGCTGCCCAGAGCTTTTTGGAACTCCTGTGAACGAGAAACACCGTCGATGAAGCGCCCATCGCCCGACCAATAAAGCCATTTGACTGCATTTAGAAAACGGACAAGCTGACAATAATCTGGTGCGATGGACTGCCCTAACTCTCATGGTTACAGTGAAGCATCTCAGGGGATTTTCCTCCCACTACTGTTGGCATGCCAGACAGGATCCTAATCTGTGTGCGTTTTGTGATTAAGAAGACAGTGTTCTGCGAGGGGGAAACAAAAAAAGGGGTCAAAACTCAAGAGCCACTGCTCCACAGAGATTTAAAGTATCCAAGAGCAAGGTCACCCCTAATACGTTTGGTCCATCTCGGGATTATGATAGGATTAGCACAACATGGCCACATAACACTGCGCAGACAACCAGAGGGGACTGTGTAGCCTGAAACGCAAGCGAAGCCTTGACTAATGTGTTCTGGAGATACTGTAATTCCCATAAATAGCTTTCACTGTTGGGATTGCTTCCAACTCTGATACATTACACATTAAAAACGTTGCGTTAAACAGCTGTCTAGATGTTGTGTCTGTTGAGCGAGTGAAACTCTCCCGTAGACGCTGCCCTGGTTATTTTAACTCTGATTCTTTTCCTGGTAAGCCGCGATAAGACGCCGCTCGGTCACCTTGTGCTGCGCCAGCTGTGTCTTGATTTTGTCCGGTTCGTTGGCAATTTCCACCTCGGAGTCCAGAGTCTTCTCAGATTCCTCCAGCCACTCCATCAGTTTATTCCAAGTTTCGTGGAACTAATGAAGGACAAAGAAACAAACACAGTGTAACACAATTTTTTTCTTTTTTTTAAAAAAAGAATGATTTCACTTGATTTATTGCAGAGTCCTGTTAAATGTTCAAATGATTAAGGTTTCAGGCGCAAGGAACCGAAAAGGACCCACACTAATGAAAATACTGTAATAAGCTGCAGACAGAATATGAAACAGGCTTCATATACGATTACCAGAGCTTTCCAGCGATAATAAAAAAGCCCTAACTGCGGTGAAACAATACCTATTTCAAACCGTGCTATAAAAATACACAGAGCAGTACCTGTTTCGCCCTCTTCCTGGCGTCGTCCAGCAGACGGCCTCGCTCGACGGACCGCTGCACCAGCTTCTCCCAGCGGCCTTGCACGCTGAGCAGCAGGTTCTTGATCAGGACCACGTCCTGCTTCTGGCTGAAGTACTTCAAATGCGTGCCCGTCTTGTCCAGCTCGATGATGTGGTCCCGGTGAGAGTTCACCTCTGTCACGAACATCTGCACAGAAACCGCGCAGAGGACAGCGGTTCGGGTCAGGTGTTATGATATCAAGAGGGAGAGCTGGCTTTTCAGCTGATGCTAGATTGATGTGCTAATGAGCTGTGTACTGAATGATGAAACAGATGGAGTCATTAAGTCATTGTTGGCTTGATGGAAAAGCCAAATGGTGAATTAGCAAACATAAACTTCTCTTTTGTATATGATACTGATACCATTTTCCACTGGCTAAATAAATGACACGCTATCATAGCAGCTGGATAAAAGCACGGGGCTGCATAAAAACGCTTCCATTTCTGGGAAACGGTGAAATCAATCACACGCAAACGTAATAAAAATAAAATCATATTCCATTTGACATCAGCATTTCAGAGGCCGTGTGACCCATCGGCGCAAACATTACCTTGTGCTCATCAATCTGAAACATGATGGTCTCCAGTATGAGGGAGGCGGGGGAAACCATGTTGAGCGTCTGCTCCGCTTGGGTTAGCCAGTTGATGAAGTCCTGCAGGGAGTTGTGGAAGTCCGTGGCCAGCGTCAGGGCCTCTTCCAGTTTCACCTGCAGACACGACGTGTCGGTTTTCATGTTTATTTGGTTTTTCGTGTTTGTTTTCAGTTCAGTTCGGTTTCCAGATAAGGTTGGCCTGTTTCAGTTTGGTTTTTATTAGTTTCAGAAAACGCACTATAATGCAAACACAACACATGTCAATAAAAATACACAAAAATATGCTCCTCATGCTTGTTGTGTTGACCAAACTGACAAAAACTAAACCTAAAGACATTTCCTGCATATTTGATTTTTCACACATTAGTTTTGGTTTTCAGTTTAGTTTCAGTAAACTTTAATAACCTTGGTCGATGCATAGGGATGAAGACAATCCTTCTGTCTTAATTACAACCTGTATCACACTATACAATGCTGCAAACAAACCTTTCGGTTGCTACAACACTAGATGACGAGGGGAGGGAGAACAAAAAAAAAACACTTAGACTTCAGTTGTGCCAAACATGACCTCTATTTATACAGAGGAAGTTAAGATCTCTGGAGAGGCCGATGGCGCAGCACAGAGGGAATGATGAGCTTTTAATTGAATGAGTGAAACGTTCATTTGCTACAGCCGAGGACACTGGCACAGGCTCATCACATGACCGTAAACGCCCGCGTTAACGACATTACGGACCTGATGAGGGTTGCGGGTAATAGATGTGTTTCTCTCGTACATCACGGGTCGCACTCAGAGTCTCGCTAAATACGGAGCTGCAGTTCAATAGCGCTCATTCTGCGACTATAAGAAAACTCTTCTCTGCTCGGAAAAATAAAAATAAAAGAGTACACTATCCTAAAGGAGTGTCATACACTGTTGCGGCTGCTGCAGAGAGTTCTGGCCGGCAGCTGCAAGTCTGCGCAGCTCTAAGATTTAGCAGACTTTGAATTCCTGGGAACGGGACCAAAGTAAATAGGAAGCAAAATGCTACAGCAAACTCTCAAGCAGCCAGAATGAGGAGCTCCATATCTGGAGTCAGAATGGTAAAGGGGAGAGGATTTATCTTTTTGCCGTGTAAAAATAATGATGTTTATTTACCGCAGCCACAAAAGTGAGAAAATGTTGTTCCAGAGGACAAGATTTCCCAAAGAACAACACAGTGACTGATGAGTCTTTATTTTGGCGCCGTTATTAGTTTAAGCGCTATATCTATTTTATGCACTTGTCAACTGTTCACTATGGCAACACTTGAGACAAGACCACTGTTGTTCCACTGACTCAGACGGCCTCTCACCCGCTGTGATCTACAGTGTAACCACATCCTGTGTGTCCTTGCCAGCACTCTGTCCTAACACCATTCATTATCGGCGCGGGGATTAGAGGCTTACAAATACAGTGTACAGTGAGTCGTGGCTCAAGTGTGTGTCAGCAGCCTCTTGCCGGGACCCGAAGCCGCGAATGGTGAAACCGAGAAGGGCCCGTCTATCCGCCGTCCTCGACGCGAGCTTAACCGGCATACCTTTCTTTCAGCGACTTTCCCCCGCACGGCTTCCCACTTGTCCTTCAGGTTGGCGAGGTCTTGCTCCGTGTTGCTGTCGGGGCCCTCGGGCGTCATGGCGAGCAGCTGGCTCCCCTTGTTCATCAGCTCCTTGTACAGCTCCTCCTTCACCTCGAAGGCAGAACACAACTCCTGCAAGACACAATGGCACGGAGGAGGGGGCCACGTTTACAGCTCCGCTTTGGTCTTGGATGCCGACGTGAGAGCCGGCGGTGCCCGAAGTGGACGTGACGAATTTGTCAGGGCACTTTATTTTTAGTTAGTTAATCCAAATCTAGCCCCAAAATGGTGAAAGAATGAGCGTGCTGAGACTCATGTATAATGTTACTAATCTGATGAAAGTTTTTTTTCTTTCGGGTAATCCCGCTGTTTTAGGTTTTAGGTTGAAGCCACTGCCGGCGCTTCTTCAGGGAGAGTTTGTTGTGACGGCGTCTTGAGTTTCTCCATTAGAGGGGGAGGAAAACAAAGGGGGGAAAACATTCCTAAATTCATTACGGCACTGACATGGCCGAATCAATTTGAAACACTTCAAGGGCTTTTTGTCGCCTTCGGCAGGGGGATGCAAGTAGTGTATTTTGCAGTGTCATTTAATTTTCACACTTCGGGTAAAACACAGAAAAGACATGGCCGCCTCCGTACAAGCCTGCCATCTGTATGCAGGCCTTTCATATTGTTAAACACATACCAGATGGGCGTTAAGCTGCTCCCGGGCCGTGTCTGGTAAGCCTCCCACAGCCTTTGATGCCAACAGCTGACGTTCTGTGTCTTTCAGCCACTGCTGCATATCTTCTATCTCACCATGGAAACCCTGGGCCTACAACACAATACAACCTGAGTCAGGACAAAAGGTGTCACACACATTCATTGTTGTCAACGTATGGCTCAGAGAGGAGGATGTCTGAGTTATTATTAATTCCTTGGATTCATTTAGCTGCCAAAAAATGGCTATCTGCGGTGTTTAGCAGTACCAATTAAAAAGCCTGAAATCTAATAAATTTGAGTCTTTGATCACAAAAAAATAAAATTAACTTTAAGTGGAAACCAAATGAAAGCTTTTTTCGGTTGGGACCCTTTTTTTGATAATCACTCCAGAATCTCATCTGTGAAAACCCTCTCAACCTGGGACGGATTATGTGTTTTTGAAGGAACTTTTCATTTCTTGAATAAAAATCTAAATCCAGGACATATTTCTCATATCCCCCAACCCTCACATCAAAGGACCCTGCTGAATGTCAAAGTTATGAATAGAAACTCCACAGGATGCAAAAGGAATGAGGAGAGAGGGAGAGGCATCGCTCCAAAAAGGATTCATGACTTTGCTTGGGCTCCCCTGGGAGAAAAGAATCAATCACAGCTTATTAAAAAATGAATAAACACAAATAAGGGCCTGATGAAACTGGTATTTTTTTCATACCTGCACCAGAGCGCCCTCCAGTTGCTGCTTCCTCTGCGCCGTCTTCTCCAGGATGGCTTTCCACCGCTGGTTCAGGTTCTCCAGTTTACTCTGTAGACTGGAGGCTTCCTCTCCAGCGCTGGACTCCACCAGATCTTTACCAGCCTTGTTGACTGTCTCAACCGTCGCCTTGTGAGCCAACACGTCATTTTGGAGAACCTGAAGAGACAGAGGCAGCCAGAGGTGGTGAGGTGCTGGGTTTGGGTTTGGGACTGAACTAAACCTGCATGGCTAAAGGTCCATCTGATAAATATACTGCCTCCTGTTCAGTTCCCATCAGTTCAATCAAATGTGAAAAGTGCGATCAATGTCAAGTCCTACATGGTGCTTGGCGAGCTCTATCTCGATGGCTTTGGGGTCTCCCCCCGCCGTCCTCTGCTCATTGAGCAGCTCCTCGGTGTGGCTCATCCAGGCTAGCAGCTCGTCCAGTGCGTGCTGGAACTGGCCCAGTGCCAGGAGGCCTCCCTCCAGTTTGTGCTGGATTAATGACAGATTAAACCATTAGATATTGCACTGAATGAAAACGCTTAACACGCACACAGCACAACACATTCTACAGCCTGTCTGGCCCATTGTTAGAGCTGTGGACTTAAATTATTAAGATTTCTTTTTACGTCTAGAGGTCAGCACTTTCAAATCGCGATACTTCTGTTTTTTCAAAGTTTTCCCTCCTCTGACCTGTCGGCCGATGATCTTCTCGTCCAGGTTGTCCCAGAGCATCTTGAGCTCAGACATCGGCTCCTGGATGGCGCAGCGGTCGGCCTCCTCGGTCACCTTCTTCAGCAGGAGGCCCGCCTGGTGGTTAAGGCGCTCCATCTCGATCTGCAGCTGGTACGCCTCTCCTTTGAACTCCTGCAGCGCCGACACACGGAGCGGTACGCCCAATCAGTCAACAGCGGCACAAAGCTGTACGAACAATCACATCCGACCCGACGCGCCGTGGCTTTTCCGCACATTTGTCTTTTTGTACATCAAAGACGCTGTGACTACTTTATGTAGCCTGAGCTTTTGCACACCTTTTGTAAAACGCTAGCAAACTGTGGCAGGTTATGAATCAAGAGCTTGACATAAACACAGCTGGTGCATGACAGACCTTCTGTAACAGCGGATAGCACAGTAAAGCTAAAGGAGATACATTAATAAACCAGTGCAAAGAACACAAATATGGATATTCTGCATGTTGCCTCTCAACATCTCAACACAAATACAAGATCGTACCTTGAGCTCCACGATCTGCTGCTTGACAGTTTCGAGGTCGGTGCCTACAGGTGACATTGAATCCAGTTTGCTCTCCAGAATATCCACCCAGTCAAACATACCCTGCGTACAGAACGAGGTGGGACACCATTGTTACCGAGAGAAAACAAAGCTTAGGGCACGGGGAGTCACGTTTCACATTCAGTGTCATGTTATGTGCAATTGGTCTGCAGTAAATCTATATGGCTGACAAAACAAGCATTGAATTTAATGAAATACTATCA
This sequence comes from Haemulon aurolineatum, assembly GCA_038406115.1. Classification (NCBI taxonomy): domain Eukaryota; kingdom Metazoa; phylum Chordata; class Actinopteri; order Lutjaniformes; family Haemulidae; genus Haemulon; species Haemulon aurolineatum. The sequence goes on from JBCAUF010000044.1 coordinate 3,800,796, forward strand.
GGACGAATGGGATCCTCAAAGTTAGTGAAATGAAAGCAGGAGGGACCTCTCCTTTCTGAGCAGAACTTTATAGAACATGAGCCAAATATAGCAAAGTGCTGCGGTTGGTGTTTATTGTTTCAAAATTAATAGGTCTCTCATAAAATGCTGTATCACTTCAATCAAGTGCAATAAAAAAAAAAAAGCACTGCAATCTGTGGTTTCATCTACGGGCCTTAAAAACTGGCTGGCTCACTGTGTGTGTTTAACTTTCAAGCGCATGTTTATGTCTCTATAAACAAGTAAAGTCTATTATTGGTTATGCAAATATAGACAAATAATAAAATAACAGAGATGAAAAGCATCGCTGTTAGGATTTGGAGGAAGAACTTCACCACAAAGTTACCGAAAACATTTTATCTGAAAGCATCTTGGCGGCTGAAAATCAGAGAATTGTTTCGAATTATTCCTTTCAAACACAATGAGGCAGCGATCAAAGTACCTGCAGGCCGTCCTGGAACTGCACAGCGGCCTGCATGGCCTCTTCCAGTCTCTCAACCCGCTCCTTCCAAGTCTTGTTGAGATTCTCCCACGCTGAATTCACCTGAAGAACAGGGCATGAGAACTTCACCACAAACGAGGAAAAACAGCACGGATACTCCAAAGCATCAGCAAGAGCATAAGAAAGAATGTGTCTTGTGAATGTAATTGTGGATGTTAATCATTACCTCATCAATACTCTTCTTTATCACGGGTTTATCAGGTTCTCCACAGGCAGTCATGAGCTCTGCACCCTGGTTTTGAACCACATCAAGCTCTTCTTGCAGCCCATCGATCTCCTCCTTGAACCCCTGTGGGATTAAGAAGCATTTTTTAAAACAAGGAAACCTTCACATTTAATTTCCCAGTGCTTGATTCTATCACTCCGGCTTCAATCTGACCTCCACAAACTCCTGCTGCTGTTTGACCACCGAAGGGTCGACTCCGGGCTCCTCCAGCTCTCTCAGCAGGTCCTGGCTGTCTTTGATGGTGACGATGAGGGCGCAGTGGTCGCACCAGAACTTGTCTGCCAGGTCCATCACATCCAGGAGCTTCGCCTCCCGCTCCTCCACCAAGGCCTGGATGTCGCTCCAGAGGAACACCATCTGGTCCAGTTTGTCTTGTACAGCTTGTGGTGAAAAAAAACCACACAAGTGAAAATGACAAAAATTACACATTGATGCGTGGGCTGGGGAACACATCTCACACATTACAGGTTTACTGAGAAAACGTTTGTCTCGTGTTTTGATTTTTCCCTGCACCTAAAGAAAGAATGGCATTCCCATTAAAGCCACACCTGGAAGAAGACTTTAGCGATCCAAACACTTTGCCAAAACTCAAACTAAGATCTCAGGCCAAGGATTACAGGAACAATTACTCATATTTTGATTGGGGAAGAACTAAAGACATTTTTTTTGACTTGACCTTTTATTATGCAATTTGTCTTATTGGCTCCAAGAATTATTCCAATGCCTAATTATGGTATAAGCACTCTAATTGGATTAAATGGATACAAAAAAAAGAAGCAAAAAGCGAAGGGGAATTTAATTAAACAAATAAGATGATTTGATATGAGTATATTGTACCTTTGGCAGATATGTCCTTGTCAGCTCCTTCAGACCGTGCGATCATCTCCTCGCCCCGTTGCCTCAGTGTCTCATAAGAGGGCTGCAGCTTCTCCAAATCCACAGAGACGGCCTTATTTTCTGTAATCTGCTCCTTGATCTTGTCCACCTCCACTGAGATGGACGGAGGCTGCCGCAGGCGTTCAGCGATCCGTTCGAGAGACTCCAGCATCGGGTCAATTTTATCATGGAACTAGTGGAGAACAAGGAAACACCTCAGTTTGTATTTGATATACTGATGAACTGTTACCAAAGAAAGAGGAGAATGTTTGGCTCTCCTGTCACAGAGAGACACTGTATTCATAACAAAATGTTATTTCTAGCCATACAGTAATCTTTTGTAAATAAATGCCTGTACGCAAAGCAGAGCTGCAACATTTACTAAATTAACTGGCTAGAAAATTGGCAGAAAACCATTTTACTATTTTGATATTCAATCAATTGTTTTAAATAATGTTTGAGTAAAAATGCCAAAAACAATCTCTCTTTCTCAGCTTCTCAAACATGCAGATATGCAAATTTGCAGTTTTTATATTATTGTAAATAATATGTTGGATTGACTAAACACGATATTTGATGTAATGATTAATGAATGAATGAATGAATTAATAAAAAGCAATTGTTGTGGTCTAGACAAAATCATCATTATTCACAAAGTTTATACATTCATATAATGGTACATAAATGCTGCCATGATCTCACAAAATGAATAACATTATAATGATCCATTTTCAAAAATAGCAAAAATTTTGTTATGAGACAATTTTAGCTTAATGTCTGATTGTCAATGTTTATAAATGGAATATCTTCAAAATGTTTTCAGGGATGGAAAACAGGCCATGCACCGACTCTCAGGAAGACACCATTTCTTTTATCCTTATTAAGAAACTAAATTAAATATCTTTGAAAGAAGAAGCCAAGAAAAATAAAACATCTCTTTTGAAACACCCAGTGGACAGCTGCTCCTCACCTGGGTGGATTTGGAGATGGCTTCGTCCAAAGTAGCAGCTCTCTGCTTGACATCTGCCTTGAGTTTGGTGTAAAGTTGGTCTGTGGCTGTGTACTTCTCTCTGATGGGCACTCCCTCCTCTGGGCTGAGCTCGAGTAGCTGTGGCCCGGTCTTATTCATCTTGTCAATGTGAGGCTTGTGCTCGGCAATCAGCTCTCGCATTTGCTGAAGAAAATGAGACATATTATGTTAATCATTGCTCACACAAAAACACTACAATACTTAACCGAGGGAGCGTGTGTTAGTGCTTTGCTTAACATCTTTCAGCTTCTTACCCTGAGTTCCTCTTGCTGCTGCCTCAGTGTTTCGTACTCGATTGCAGGTGGAGGCAGCTGGCTAAAGGTGCTCAGGGTTTCCTGAAGCCACGGCCACATCTCCTCATAGGTCTCCCAGAACTGACTGGCCAGAGACTGGGCTCGCTCCAGTTGCAGACAGCGCTCTGAGTTCAGCTGACTGACGATACCGTACTTCTCCAGGAGGGTCTGGGTCTTGGCCTGATTGAAAAACCAAGAAGATCTGTTAACCTGTGTGCATATTCGTAATGAATAATTGCCTGTATCAAATTGCTGAGAGATTCTTTTCACCTTGAGGATTTCTTTCTCCTCTGGGTTTTTGCTGTTCATGATGGCCTTTCCTGTTTTCACGATATCATCCACAGCATCTTTGTGCCTCATGATGTCCATGGAGAAGATCTGGAAAACCGGTAGAGTGAGTTTTGCCATTACAAAACAAGCTGCTGTGTTTACTGTACTTTGTTTAAATGGAGGCCTCTGCCTATATACACACACACACACAGTATGAGAGGCTAACCTTCTGTGCTTGGAGCTGGGCTGTGGTTTGGTCCTGCTCCAGCCTGA
>JBCAUF010000044.1:3829524-3841990 GCA_038406115.1 Haemulon aurolineatum
CCTTCTGATTCACTACAAAGTGACTCAGCATCGTAGCATGGTAGTGTTTGATGGCAGGATTTTGCTGAACACTCAGAGTCAATCATCCTTGACGGTGAGTCAACATTTGTTCTGTTCATAGAACATAAAGTGGGAAGGGTTGACACCACTGGAGCAGTTGGAATATCAAGACCTTCACTATCAGCACCTCCAACATCAATGTGTAAACTACTTCCACAAATTCTCTCTGCAAATTCATGCGTCTTTGTCCAATTAGCACTGCTTTGGTACATGCTGTTCTCAGCTACGCCAGGCTCTGTGGTATGCATGTCACTATTATCATCTACAAAAATGTCTTTGGTGTGATCTTGCTCTAGAGCCCTCTCATTTGCATATGTTTTTTCAAGTAAGTCCTCAGAGCATAAAAACTCAGCATGGCTAACATCTGTTCCTTCTGGTTCACTACAAAGTGACTCAGCATCGTAGCATGGTAGTGTTTGATGGCAGGATTTTGCTGAACACTCAGAGTCAATCATCCTTGATGGTGAGTCAGCATTTGTACTGTTCACAGTGGGAAGTACTGACACCACTGGAGCAGCTGGAGTATTAATATTTTCACTCTCAGCACCTCCAACATCAATGTGTAAACTACTTCCACAAATTGTCTCTGCAAATTTGCCTGCTTTTGTCCAATTAGCACTGCTTTGGTACATGCTGTTATCTGTTATGCCAGGCTCTCTGGTATCCATGTCACTGTTATCATCCACTAAAACATCCTTAATGTGATCTTGCTCTCGAGACTTATCATTTGCATATGTTTTTTCAACGAGGTACTCAGAGCATGACAACTTAGCTTGGTTAACATCTGCATCTTCTGTTTCACTACAAAGTGACTCAGCATTATAGCCTGGTAGCGTTTGATGGTAGGAATTTGCTGAACTCTCAAAGTCAAACATACTTGACGGTGAGTCAGCATTTGTTCTGTTCATAGAACATAAAGTGGGGAGGGTTGACACCACTGGAGCACTTGGAATATCAAGACCTTCACTATCAGCACCTCCAACATCAATGTGTAAACGACTTCCACAAAATCTCTCTGCAAATTCACTTGACTTTGTCCAATTAGCACTGCTTTGGTACATGCTGTTCTCAGCTACGTCGGGCTCTCTGGTATCCATGTCACTGTTATCACCTTCTAAAACATCCTTGATTTGATCCTGTTCTAGAGACTTGTCATTTGCATATGTTTTTTCCACAGAGTCCTCAGAGCGTACAAACTCAGCTTGGTAAACATCTTTTCCTTCTGATTCACTATAAAGTGACTCAGCATCATAGCATGGTAGTGTTTGATGGCAGGATTTTACTAAATACTCAGAGTCAATCATCCTCGATGGTGAGTCAATATTTGTTCTGATCACAGTGGAAAGTACTGACACCACTGGAGCAGCTGGAATATCAGGACCTTCGCTATCAGCACCTCCAACATCAATGTGTAAACTACTTCCACAAAGTCTCTCTGCAAATTCACCTGACTTTGTCCAAAATGTGCTGCTTTGGTACATGCTGTTCTCAGCTACGTCAGGCTCTGTGGTATCCATATCACTGCTATCATCGATAAAAACTACCTTGATCTGATCCTGCTCTAAGAGCTTGTCATTTGCATATGCATTGACTGAGGAAACAAAATTATAAGGATCACCTGTGTGTTGCCTGTATCTCACCAACTCCTCTGTTTCCTCATTAATGTGCAGTGGGGTCTCTAAATCTACCTGACCTGAAAGATCAGCGCCAACATTTAAAGTCAGAGAAGTTTCATTTCTCTGACTGTTTTCAGACAATATTGAATCTTCAAGAAAGATTTTAATCATTTTACTCAGCTGTCTATCAAGTATCAGGATCCTCTGTCCTGATTCGGAATCCACATAACTGTTGATCATTAGGTAGGAGATGAATAACTGTTTGGCCTCTGTTTGAGTAGGGATGTTGTCAACTTTTAAGCAATCTGCAGCATAATAGCAGCCATCAACTATGAGTTTTTTATACATAAGCCAAGATGAAAACTTTTCATTGAGGTGATCAACATCAGGAAACACATCAGGAATTTCAATAGTTTTCAAAACCTCTGCCGTGTAATTATCAACCAAACCACTCTGAACGGCGAACGTGATGTCTACGACCTCTGAACTCTCTGGAATGTAAAAAGCCGCTATTTTTTCCCGATTGCTGAACAGTCTGCTGATAAATTTGTCTGTGGTGATTTGCTGATCATACTGGAATGAGGTGGACACTGTTTGGGTTTCCCCAGACGGAGGCAACACAAGTCCTATAAACTGCTGCTGATTTCCAAGCACAGTGAGCGTGCTGCTCGAGCTCATCAAGTCACACTGAACGGCTGCATCCACCCTTAGCCTGTCGCCATTTTGAAGGTTCATGATGCTACTCATAACATCCTCTGACAGCTCATCAGTTAGATTTTGACCTCCTTTGGGGTCACCTACATCCACCTGAGCACCTAATGGCCTCAGCATGGTCTCCTGATCACTTAAACCATCATGGCGAGACCTCAGAGTGTTAATTTCCCTCCCTGATCTCTGTGATTTATTTCCGCTGAGGCACTTCAGTATCAGTTTATTGACCTCACAAGGCTCAACCTCCTGCACAGGCTCTAGGAGTGACACATCTTCAGCTGCATCCTGACAGGTCTTTTGCCTCTGAAGAATCTCTACATAGACAGAGGCTGGGATTAGACCACACTGAAATGCCCTCTCCAGGGTCAGTGTGTCTCCCGTGTAGGACAAATTTAATCCATCACTGACTTGTTTGACCTCTATCATTTTAATGATCGAGTCTTCACACGGGGCTCCTTCCCGAGCTGCCGCTATGTCCGAGAGAGACACAGAAGAGACATTTAAACTCTGTATGCACTTGCTTGATTCATTCAACTCGGGCAAGTGGGTCAGTGTGGATTTATAAATGAGATCCTGTTTGATAGCATCATCCCAGTCCAGACAGAGGTCAGAGGTCACAGGTTGGGCCCCTGGGAGAGTGACACCAGTTATCTGATTAATCAGGCCACTCACAGGCTGAATCCCATACCTTGAATTGGTGCACCTAAAATCCTAAAGAGAATGAAAATTTGAGAAATTACTGAACTGATTTTAGTGTCAAAATTGGTGTCATCTGCTATATGTCAAATTTGTGATTTAAGTATTCAAAGGCAAGACAAAACGTATACTCACCAACAGACAAATATGGGCATGTTAGAGCATCATGTGCACAAGTGCAAGACTGCATCAGGGTTGCAACAGGAGAGCGACGGATAATACATTTAAAGCTATCATGCATCTGGAAATGCAGTATCCAGCGTCTTGCAAAAAGAGGGTCGTTAGTCATATCAACACACTGTAGGTAAAGGGTTATGTGTCATATCTGTTATCTGGTTGACTTTTTTAAGTCAAGCACATTAATCACGGTGACATGTCAGACCAAAGCCGGGCACAAAAAGCATGTTTACAGCATTTTCTGGGATTCAACTGTATGAATACTCGTTTTCTGTCCCTAATGATCCAGTCTAAGAGAATAAAGACTGATGCAAAAGTGCTCACACTGTACCAGGGAGGGGAGGAAAAAGGTTAGTCATGCAACTGAACATCAGGTGGCACTGTTCTCCAACACATCAAAGGACAGATATGCAACTCATTCAATAACAGAAACAGCAGAGTGTCCAACCTCTTCTGCAGAGGTTGTCTGATCTGAGCAATGTTGCGAGAGCTCATTGTAGGCCTGATTAAGCGCCTTCAGCTGCTCCTGGGCCTTCTCTCGTTCCTCTTCTGTCATTCTGTAACACAAAACACAGAGAATGAGGCTGAGACTGTACACAGTGGACAAAGTCTTTTGTATGTTTGGTGACCGCAGCTTACTTGTCACTGTGTTTGTTCAGCATCATTTGCGTGGCCCTGAGTGCTTCTGCAATTTGTTCCTTCTTAGTGACCATTTCCTCAACTGACACCTACAACATCAAACAGAGGCACATTAATACTGTATATGCAGTACAATGACTCTTGACAATGACAGCCTTGTTGATTATAGCCAACAAGTACTCAACAGGACACAAAACTCAAAAATACACACATTAAAAGTTGCATCATTTTAAAAGATTTGATTATATTTTTTCAATTAACTTCACAAATTACATAAAATATATGAATGAATATGAATTAATGGAAAAAGACATTCTCTCCACTTCAGTGACTTGATTAAATATAAAACCCTGCACACAATAATGCGATCCCATAGAGAAGCTATTTATTGCACAAGTAATATTTATTAACTAGTGAGTAGTTGCTTTAACTTTATGGTCATTTCTGAAGTAATTTGCAGTATTATTGTATTTGACTGCATTATTTTTTACTCCCTAATATATAGTGACAGAAATATTATACAGAAACACAAACAGAGAGATGGATTTAGAATATGACAAAATAAAATAAAATAGAAAGTCCAAAGCTGTCACTATTACATTGCAATTGTTAACTTGTAATTTTATCTATATTGATGTGTGCATAAAGTAAAACAATGTAAATTGCAATTTTGCTTTGCTTCCAAAATATTATTTTATCACATTATTTACATATTATCTATGAGCACTAAAATCACAAAAAAACCCAACGAATTAATAATAATCGAACATTTCATATCCTATCACATCCATGTCCCCACATTCCACTGGTTGCAGTACTTACAATAAAAATCAGATTACATGTCAGCATCTTCTACTCGTGGACTTTAAACTGTGTAATGTATTGAATGGACAGTGTGAACACTCTCATAGCCATAATTGGCTGGGTGACATGCTTCAAAATTGATTTATGTAAATGTTTAATTTTTCCAGACTTTAATCACTGATCTAAACTGACCAAAAGATGTAAATCTACCTCAAAATAAATAGCAACGTGGAAAATATGTCAATGCATTTTTGAAAAGTTAACAAAGCACATGTAATGAAACCCCCTTAATGCATCTATCTATTCTCTTCTCGATTACATTACAATGGATATAATGATTTTTTTTAAATCAATAATTAGAACCCATTTGTTCAGGATCACCAAACAGCACACATTAGTGAAATCTCTAATTTTACTTTAATAATGTCAGCTTTGGACCATATATTGTACTGCACATTCCCATAGATACACGAGACAAAAATGTGAAATGAATTTTGAGGTTTCAATAACTTGGGTAAATACAACTGATGGTCAATGAAGTTGTTGGGTGCTTGTGCAACGTTTGGTATTATCATATCAGTTGGAGGTGATCGAAATTAAATCAATTATATCAAACATGATTTTGTGAGACAAATGATCAGGGGATATGATGAAGTAATTGGAACTACAGTGTAAAATATATAGATTAAATAAATCAGAAAGTAGATAGCGTGTTTTTATTAGAAATCATACACTGTGACAGCAAAAGGCTGCAATATCATTTTGATTAGAAAAATACTCTTCACCATTGAACCAAAGCATGTACAACAAATATGTGGCAGCATATGAAGACAGGACGCACCGAAAAACACCACAAACAATACACATTATTTACCTGGGGCTTATTAGAAGCGTCTGTGTTGGCATTGCTATCTTTCAGAGCATTCCCATCATTATTTGTGGTCTGTTTCACATTGGACATCCAGTGCAATAGTTTGCTAACTTTATCACCATGTTCTCTCTTCTCCTCATCAACAGATCTCTAGAATCAGAACAGATGGGTTTTTGACAAGATGGTTAACTTTTTGACAGAAAATAAACAGAAATCCCTTGGGGAGGGACTCCTTAAAGGGAAAGGCATCTGCAAGACACATGACACAAACTTAAAAACACCAAAGCTCAAGAACCATTGTCAGTTGCATCAACCATTATCTTAAAATATGTGTGTAAACCAAAAAAGAACATTCAACAGTGAAGTCACGGTAACTTCACAGCCAAACACAAAACCAAAGGAAATCTTATTTGTAGAATGCACTTCTTTACTATGGACAAGCATATATTAACAAATGTTTATTGCTTATACGCCCAGACATAGTGAAATGTTGACTTGGGACCATAGCCAAGAATTTTTGTAGCCTCCAGCAGTCTTAACCCGGTGTGGCAGTCGTACACACTTCTTTCAAGTGCCTCCCTGAATGTGATTCTTCTCTTGGTCTTTGGACAGGTGAGGCTCTTGCTGTGGAACTTCTCATCTTTGAGTGCAGAGGCAGTAACTTTGTCAACAAGGCCGCTCTGAATGACTTCTTCAAGTGAGACTCTATCGTGAGTGTCAGGGTTTATCAGTCCTCCAGTCAGGAGCTGGAACTCGAAACAGCGATAGCCGGCATCTTTTGGGAAGAGATTTTCCTGCACTGCCTGGGAGACAGACAATGTCTTCGATGTCTTGGGGTGGATGATGCCATTAAATGCCTGCTCGAACTGCTGGAGCTGCTGATTCAATGCCTCATCGAGAAGACCTCTTTTAAGAGCCTCAGAGAGACTAACTTTCTCACCTGAGGAGGGGTCGCAAATGCCTCCAGTGCAGGCCTGGGCCTCCAACAGCCGTAGGGCTGTGACTCTATCAGTAAAGCCCTCTTGGAAAGCCTGCAGTACTGGCAACCTCCTCCTCCGAGTCAAATCCCAGAAACCAGCAATGGGGCTGTTCACATCTTCCACAACAACCATTCTTGAAAATATGATGTCCGCAATCTCACAGATACTAAGAAGCCCACTGCGATAGCTTTCAAGTTCAGACATTTCAAGAAACCTCTGACTCAGTGCAGACTCTAGACAAAGTTGACGGCCACTTTTGACATCAGTAATTATGTGAAGTGGGCTTCCACTAGCGTCAACTATGTTTTTTTCCTGCCATTCACTTTCTTGCTGTGACAGATACAGATATGTCCTCTTGTCGATGTGTCGTCCCTTGAAGGCTTCATACGCCGACATTTCGGTGCCACGGCTGCTGATGACAACGGACGCTCTGTGAGAACTCATGGGAGAGGTGCTGGTTAGATGCCTCTCACCGAACGGGAAGAGAAACACACCACCATCGATGTCATAAAGGCACGTCTTCAGTATTTCAGAGTAGTATGCTTTCTGCCCAGTGTCGGGGTTGTGGAAGCCTTTGGGGTTACTGACTGGATCATACAGAGTCCGCAGAGTGTCCTTATTCAAAAGACCCTGATCAACAGCAATGCTAGTCGGCACCCTGGCACTATTCTCTGGGTTGATCAGTCCCCCAGTAGCTACCTGGACCTCAAGGATCTTCTTGCCTTTGTATCTTTCTAGAATCCTTTCCTCCATTGCCTGAAACACAGACAGCTTTTTGCCAGCATGGATGTAGCCACTAACAGCTTTCTCTGCCTCTATCAGTTTATCTTTCAGGCCTGTCTCTATAACACCTCTTTCCAGAGCTTCAACGACTGAGTATGTTTGTCCTGTGGTCAGATCTGTAAGACTTCCGGTTGCTGCCTGAGCCTCCAGAAACTCAAGGGCATACGTCTTTGCTAGGAAGCCCTTCTCAGCAGCTTCTAGGAAGGATATCTTTTTCTTACTTGACTCCACATAAACTCCAGCAATAGTGGCTGGCTTGCCGATGTGCTGAGTAAGTGATGCTTGCACCCCTTCCATTGTGATGAGGCCCACATCTGAATTGCGCAAAACCTCTTCATTCAAGAACTTGAATTTGACTGTGCTGTGACTGCTTTTGCCACCTTTGTGTTCTGGGAGCTTTTGGGAAGTCGAGTACATCCCACTCAGCTTTTCGTCACTGTCTGTTGTTCTCCTCTCTGAGGTGCTTACATTTTCATAAGTTTCACTGATCTGATACGTTCTTGTCTTAGTGATGTTATGCATATCTTTTAGACCACACAGAGCCATATATCCACGTGTTGTTATATTTAAGGGCTCATCGGGTTTGGTTTGGCTGTTGCTGGTCACATTTTGCATGTCTTTTTGTATGATGGTAGAAGTTTGATAAGCGGCTTTCTTTGTTGGTGAATCGTGAAGGTTTTGGGTTTGAGTGACTTCCATTTTATCTTGTTTGACTTGTTTCAGTCCTCCAAGAATGTTTTCTTTCCCCATTGTTGACATCTGTAGATGTGACATTGGAAGAACTTTTAAGTTACATAGCACTGTTACAGATGCTAGAATAGATATTCTAATAAATAGTAAGTGAGAATTATTAAAACGATCACATTTACATATGCTGTAATTGTTGATCAACATGATATTGTGTTATAATGCTGAACTAACTTCATCCATACCTCTGAGGACGCCTTCATTTTGAGAATCTCGTCCTCCTGGTTATGTTTTGCACTTTCATACGAGGGCACCATTCTCTGCGTCACTGTATGTCCTGTCTTCAGTGAAGCACCCTTGTTGTCTTTCACATAGTGATGACTGGTTTCAGTTACTTCCTGTTGGTTTACCATCTGGTTTTCAGTCTTCACCCTGATCCCGAGCGCCAAAAGCTTCTCCTGAAGATTTTTAATCTCTTTAACGTGCAACTCTATTTGTTCCCGAAGAGATCTTGCTTCATTGTCCTTCACTGTCAGTTTCCGCTCATAGTCTGTCAGCAGCTGCTTAAGGCTACCCGACTCGTTTGGCTGATCATTGCAAAGGCTTTGCAAAGTGCCTATTTTCAAGTTGAGATCAAGCTTGTCTTCCTCGAGCTGGGCGATTTGTGATTTTGCCTGTGAGAGGTCATGTCCGAGCTTTGTTTTTTCTTGCTGCAGTTTGTCCAGTTTGATCTGCAGTTGCACCTGTTGGTCCGTTTGTTGCTTTGTTTCCACACTGGTTTGATAGATTGTTTTAATCTGTTTTACGTCTTGTTTGAAATACTTGTTAAGCATCTCTGCTAATTCTGCACTATGTGTATGCTGTTTTGACTCACTTTTACTTGAGACTTCAGACTGTAATAAAATGAGTTTTTTCTCTATTTCAGTCTGCACTAGCAACAGCTGCCTCTCATAGCCCTCTTTCTGAAGTTCTAGCTTACTCTTCAACTCCTCTAGCATTTTCTTGCACTTCTCGAGTTGTTCTTCCATCTGCTGGGACTTTAGCTGAAGGAGAGAGTTTTCTTTTTGCTTTTGTTCAGCTTCTGTTTGGGCGCGTTGCAGCTTTTCTTTCAGTGTTCTGACGTCAGAGCCCAGCGATATGCTTTTTTCTGCAGCCTCAGCTTTCTCTTTCTTAAGGATAAGGTTTTCATGTTGCACATTTGATCGGGATTTGTCAGAACTTGACATGACCTCTTTCATTGCCGCTTTATTTTTCTGAAGCTCAGTCTCCAGCTGCAATATTTTTGATTCTTTAACTTTTCTCTCTTTGGTCTCTTTTAACAATTCATCTCTAGTTCTTTGAAGGGAAGTGCTGAACTCGGATAATTTAACATTCAAGCTCTCTACTTTCCTTTCTGTGGCTTTCTTCTCGTTCTGAAGAGCATACATATCCTGCTTTAAGTTTTCTGTAATTTTCTCTGAGTTGCTTGTTAAGCCTTTAATACTGTGCTTATGTTTGAAAAGCTCGTCCTCTAATGCCTTGACTTTTTTGAGATGTTCTTGACTCTCAGCCGATTCTTTTTGCAGCTCTGCATTTTTTTTCTTTAGCATCACGTTCAAATCATTGATTTCTGCATTTTGCATCTGGATCTTTTGATTTGCAGAATTCCTCTCAGCAAACACCGACTTAAGCTCTGATTTCAGACTTGCTATTTCTTTCTCATAAATGGCAATATTTGAATCAAGTGTTTGGATTTTGTGCTGCAGTTCAGCCATTTTTCTTACCTCCTCACTGTAATCCTGCAACTTCATTTGAAGCTCATAAGAGTTCTGGGATTTCTTGTTCAGCTCCTCCTCAATAATCCTAACCTGTGATTTGGTGCCTTCCGCCTGAGATTTGAAGATTTTAATTTGCTGATCTTTGCTGTCAATTTCCATTGTCACCTGATCAAGTTTAGCTCTTACGTTCTTCAGATTATATTCTATTTCTACATTTATCTGCTTTAACTCGTCTACATTTTTCTGCAGTTGAGAAGCAACTAATTCACTTTTTTGAAGTTCTGCTTCAATGGTTTTACATTTGAGCTGCGACGCCTGCTCAGATCTCTTCATTGAGTTGTTTTCTTCCTTAGCTGTTTGAAGCTGCTGTTTCCAGCTCTCTATCTCACTCTTTAAAGACTTGATCTTTTGTTCGGAAAATGATCTGTCTTTTTCCAGTGACTCTATTTGGATCTGAAGTCCTCTAATGTCACTTTCAGAAGAGACATTTGTCCTTGTCAGCTCACTGCATTTAAATTTCAGCTGATCTATTACTACCTGCTTGGAAGCTACCTCTTCTTCTAAGTTGTTAATCTTGTAAATATTTTCCTGCTCCATGGAGCTTTTCCTTTGCAGTTCTCCTTGGTTGATCTTCAGCTGCTCTTTAAGGCCTTCAACCTCAGTGCTTTGGAAAAAGGCATTTTGTTCCAGCGAGGACTTGGCTCTTTGGAGAGATCTGACTTCCTCTTGAAGTTCATTGATTGATTTCCTCATGTTAAGTGCTTCCTGGTGGAGATCCTCTGATTTCTGTCTCATGTTGTTCCTTTCTCCTTCCATGTCAATCTGCAGTTTCTTCAGTCTGTTGTTGCTGTCATCCAACAGCTTTTTATAACTTTGTGCTTTCTCCTCAGCCATATCTGCTCTTTTCTGGACCAGGACTAGCTCCTCTAGTTTCTGTTGCAGGACACCCGCCATCATGCTGTCACTTTCTCTAACTGCAGATGACTCATGTTCACTGTTTACTATCAACTGGCTGTCAGATGCCAAAGGTTGCTTAGTCAGATCCTTTTCTTTAGCCTGGACTTGACTTTGCACCCGCTCCTCGATAACTTCCTCCGTGACTATCGCTCTCTGAAGTTTGGGGCTGTGTTTCTGAAGAGTTTGGTCATCGTTTGTTTTCTTTAACACTTCCTCCAGTTTCCTCTGAGCCGATGACCACTTGGCCTCTGACTGCTCAATGAACTGTTTTGTGTGACTTAGTTCCTGTTCACTTGCAGCTTTGTCTTTTATCGCTATTTCTAACTTGGTGCAATACTGATGAACATCATGTTCAAGCTGTGATTTCTGAAAAGTTAGGTCGTCAATCGTCTTCTTTTGAGTTTCTACTTCTCCTTCCAACTTTTCCAGCTGTGCTTGTCTTTCAACCAGCAAAGCCTCCTGTTCCTGGACCCGTTGCTTAAGCTGGCTAATCTCTACTTCCCCTGCAGCTTTTTGGAGCTCCACGCTTTCTGTCCTTTTTGCATTCTCGGCTTTGTCAAAAGCTTTCCTGTTCTATAATGCAAAAACATAAGTCATCCACTTTTTCATGTATTATTGGAAATTGTAAAATTAATTACACAAATATTTTACTTCTTACCAGAGTGGTGCAGCGATATCAAACACTCTCTCCAGGAATTTGCAGTTTCAAGACTGCATGTTTTTTTTTTTGCTTGCCAGGAATATTTTGGACAGTTAAAAATGTCAACATTCATATCTAACAACAAGATCTTAGATTCATCTCAGATTAATAACACTGGTCCAATTTTGTCACTACATCTTTGCCCTTTGATCCTCAACTTGTAACACTCAAGTTTTCAGCAAATAGGTCCGAGAATATCTCTCAGTACCAATAATTAAAAAATAGTACACAAAGTCCTGGAGAGGCTTCATTTTCCCACAGAGAGGCCAACATGAGAAAGACTTTCTGTCGAAGACTAAAAAATCTCTCTCCTCCCAGCAAGTCACCGTCACCAGCATAAGGAGTTACTGCACATGCAGACAAGCTCTGCATTTACATATTTCCTTTGCTTCTTATGCGCATTGAAGCAAATATTTTCACTCATGATGAGCTGTCAAGTCAAGAACTCAAGACACAGAAGAGGTAAAAGACATAGTGTTTTATCTGTTGCTTCTAATTCTATGATTTTCTTATTTTTAGTGAGATAATGAAAAATGGTGATGCAATACAGAAGACCAAAGAAACATGCAAAGATAAAGAGAATAAACCTAAACTAGCATTACAAGTTTAAGCATCTACATAGCCCCAAAAGTCTGAAATGTGCTGAATAAGCCAATGTAAACGCAGAAAGCCAGGAAGTATTAAAATATGGTTCTCTCACCTCTTCATCTTCAGTCCTCTTCAGTGTTTCACTGGCAAACTTCACATACTGTGTCATGAGAGTCACAAGAGCAGTGTAGCGGGTGCGGAGATCCATGAACTGTGTGAAATTAAACAAAGAGAAACAAGTATGTCATTGAGATGTGATCTGCACACACACACAAGAATGTCCTCTTGTACTTAAGTTTAATCATAGTTTTTACCTCCTGCTGAATGGCATCAGAGGAGCTCTGCATCCTCCGTTTCTTGAGAGGGGATTTGTGTTGGGAGTCAACCATCGCTCTGAAGGTCATCAGCTGAAGTTCATAATCCTAAAGAGATTTACATGT
>JBCAUF010000044.1:3931176-3948600 GCA_038406115.1 Haemulon aurolineatum
TGAGATGAAAAGTAAGCAAAATGATAACCAGTAGTTTGTGTAGCTCTTTGGAATAGTTGCACGAATCAGGGCAGCTATTTTTGTGCTATGGTTTTCCTTACTCCCTCAGGAATTAATTCACCGAGAAAGGGAGAATAAGTATTTTCAGCTGAGACAATTAAAGATTTCCCATCATTTTGTTTGTTTTGTTTTTATAAAATCACAACATTAGAATAAACAGCTTTGTCACTGACACCTGTCAAAGCATGGTTTTAGATTAATAAAGCAGCGTCCCGCCCTAGTAAGTGTGACTGGCCCTCAGTAAGAGCCTCGTGGTTACTACAGCACACTGGCTTCATTTTACAACCCTCTCTGGCGCCCCATTTCTCTGGTGGCTTGGTTCCCACGTACAAGCGTCCCAGAGACAGCACGACGGGCCGTGCACAAAGCCCAGCACTTGTTCCGCAGCAGAATGGTGCTGACCAGATCGCAGCTCTCACAATGATGTATGTGTTAAGTCAGGGACTGCACTTTGTGGCAGGCTGCACAAAAGCCTGCTCATTAGTATGCGGCAGGCAAAGAGAAAAAGATGGGAGGCAGCGATGCCGAAAGGAAGGCCTGGAGGAAGAGGCAGTGTAATATTAGACTAGAGGGAGAGGGAAAATTGATGAAATCGACTTGATCTGTCCATTTGTCTTGCCACGAAAGTTAGCCTATTCATTTGGAGGAGTGTCTGTTTGGACCACGTCGTAGTATGTTCGTTTTTTGCCCCGGGGTTGGGCTGCTTTTGAACTGCTTGTTTTACAGATGTTAACTTCAGGTTAATTAATTTCCACTAACTGACACCATTTTTCACTTTATTGGTTTGGTTTCCTCTGGGCTCTTTTCCAACAATGGAAGAGATTCATTAGAAGACACTTTGTATTAACTGCTCTTAAAGTTTGGTTTCGAACAGACACCGTGGTGTTGTTGTTGTTGTTCTTTCCCCGAGTATTATCAGTACATTTGAAAGTAGCCCCCTGCTCCTTCTTTGCTTCCCTGTGTAACAATGTGTCCTGAATCTAAATCTTTTTGGGTCTGCCTGGTTCTGGGTCAGGGACTATTTTGTGCTCATGGGTTTTTTGTCCTTTTTTTTTTTTTTCCTTTTATAAAATCCCATAAAGTACAAGACAGCATTCAGCTAGATAGTATTTCACCAGGATCTAGGGATATACTGGGTCTCCTACCATTAAAAATCTTCATCTGCAGAATAGAGCTACCATTTCAACAACTTTACGAACGTGACCCCATTCCTTAAATAAACAGGATATTGGCCAGGAGTCTGTTATCTTATACAAATGATTGAAAAGAAAACATTGAGAAAATTACACTCAGTTTTCCTGTGCGTGATGAATATACAAGTGTGAGTGGTGTTTGACTTTACTGAGAAATGCACACTAAGACCAAGCAGATGCATAGCTGATGCCAGCTGAGCACAGTATTATAGATTTGGAGAAAGAGTAAAGAGATGTGATGTTCCTTAAAGTTCTTCTGTGGGTGCAGTGATCCAGGTGTGTGCTGCTCTATAGGGAAATGCTGACCGGCCAAAGGTTTACGCTCGATATGGTTTTTTACAGTCTACTCTGGTAGTCGCTGTGGCAGATGAATTTTGATTTTGAAGGGGGAGCTGGACCTTGAAAAATGTTATACACTAGCAAAACATATACAAATTTGATCATGTTTCTCCAGTTTAAGAAATCCTAATGCCTAGTTTAAATTTTTACACTGATATGAATTTAACGTTTATCCAATATTTTAAGCCTGCTTATATAGTCGTTCTACTGTTATGTGGTTCGACCGGTCTGTGGTTAGCTGGGAAGACAGTCATTCATGCATGAGAGAAAATAAAAAGGTCTGCTGATGCTGATCTGAATCTTTATCACATTTTTGTTTTTAACTTTCAGTGAGTCATATATTGAACTTTGAAAAACAGATATTTTGACTTGATTACCGTAGTAAAAGAGAGAAGCACATGTGTTACTCATAACATTAGCAATAGCACAACTCTGTTCAAGTAAATGGAACTAAATGGAACTCAGCCAATATTAACTGTATTATTTAGACCTGTACTTTTCCTTTCCATTGGCTTTACACTCTCTTGCTGGGTGTGATGCACGGTACAGCTTTAAGAGTTTGCAGCTGGCTTGTCACAGTGTTTTTGAAACGCCGCAGTTCTAATTTGTCTCCTTTTAGTTTGAAATTCCTCCTGTGCATTGTGTATAAGTGACCTTTTTAAAAAGCGTCCCCTTTTCTTTCTGCAGCATCAAACTTCTCGACTTGTGCTCACTTGCAGTACTCTACAGTCCGCCGCCCATACCTTTTATTGTTTTCATAGGTTCTGAAAAGGCCTGTAGTGCAGATTAAGAAGGGAAGTATTTTAATGGCATTACATACAAGAGGAACCGGAGCTACAGGCATATCAGTCAGTGTGGACTGAGCCTAAGAAGCCATGCCAAGTTTACACACACACATGCACGCACACACACGTACGTAATCCCTTTGATTGTGTCCTATTTCTCTGTCTCCACTGCCGCAGGTTTATGTGAATGTGTCCTAGAGTGTGGGGGGATGTTGCAGTGATGTAGCCCCACGAGCCAAGATGTGCACGAGGCGAGCTGTGGCTCTGCTCCTTTAATGCAGCTTTTGTGTTCGTGTTTGGACCCCGATTTTCTGAATTCTCCCAGTTTGGAGGTCAGCTGTATTAAAGTATATCCAGGATTATCTGAAGTGTAGGATGCAGAGGAGGAACGCAGTCGGTGATTAAAAGAAACACTGAAAATATCGTATTATATTTAGAGGAGTTGCATTCAATGCGAGTGGAAAAATAGGGCAAGTTGAGAAGAGGCTGCATTGTGCAACATCTGAGGGGAATCCGAGCGCTGTTTTTGAGGACAAATCAAATGTGTTTAGGAAATGGCAAGTCAGAAAACAGTGCCCTCTAATCTGTTATTGCACATTAGTTTCAAGTCTGAAGGTTTGAGATATAATTCCTGCATGTAAGAGAGAGCCAGTTTATGATCAGTTGGTCTCTTGAACTTATGGCCTGAAACACCACATTTAGCAAAAGAAAAAGTCAAACCGCCTCAGTCTCACCTGGAAGAAGTGAAAGTTTAATATTGTATCATTTCTAAGTCTTTGTATCACTTTTTGGGACCACACAGGACTTTTTTTATTTCCTAATTATTTCGCATAATACATATTAAACACACTTTAGTGCAAGTGGAGTTCCAAGGTTCATTTTAATAGAGTAGGGGGGTCTTAAATCAGGAAATGGCTTCTTGAATCCTTAGAAGCCCTACATAATTAATATTTGATTTATTGTACTTAAAGAAGATTTTATGGATTTTTAAATTGCCACCGCAGCTTGTCACATTAGCGAGTTCAAGGCTTTTATTGCAACATTAATGTGTTATGATGGGTGCAGTCATGGTGATTGTGTTCTGCCACTGTTGGAGCACACAGTGTGTATTTTACTGTTTGATTTTCAGAGGCAGGGCCCCTGTAATTCATATTTAATGGTTGCACGTAAGCACTGTACATATAAAAGGGCTTCACTGTGAAGATTGTGTAGAATGATCCCCATCAAAAAGGTTGTTTTTTTTCTTTTTTTCTTTGGACAGAAGATGGTGTGAAGGTTTGCAGAAGCCTGACACTTCAAAGTTTATTGATACGGTTCACTCGTGTCCTTGACTTTGATGTTTTGCTTTTTGCGAGATCATATAAAGATTTCCCCAGATATTAAATCGGGGACTAGCATAGTTTTGAATTCACACCCTGCTGCAGTGTGGTCGTAGATACACTTTGCAAGATTAGTCAAGGCTCTTAACAATATCCTAAAACCAAAGATGATCACAGAAGAAATGTCCCCTGCCACTGACTTTATCTGTCAAGTGACATTTTCAGATCGTTAATCCTGATGCTTTCATTCATGGAGATTTAACTGCTGAAGCTGGTTGAGGTGTAGCTACATTTCATTGCTTTAGATACAGTCAGTTCTGTCCAGTGGATCTAAATGAATCAGCGGGGTCATTAGATGGTAAAGAAAAGAAGTAACAATAAAGTTCTGGGACACAAACCCATATTCATCTACGGCCTATTCTCTATTCGTTTTCTGAGAAATATTGAATAACTGTATCTCTTTGGGCCTCGAACAGTTAATTAAATGAAATCACCAGAGAAGTTTAGAGGGGAAATGTCTTTTTAATGACATCTGAAATGTGACACAGGGTTCAGGAAAATGTTCAGTATTCTCCTCTGAAATGCAGTGGAGTGTAAAGTCCTATGAAATGGAAATACTCCAGTAAAATGCCTCAAAATTGTACAGTGGACGTACAGTACCTGAGCTCAGTACAACGTCAGTACCCTCAGCTCAAGCCCATTGGAAGATGGATCCTAAACATGCCCATATACATTTAAGCAAGAGTTGGTTAATACCTTTGCCAGTGAACTATAAATATGGAAGTGCTACATTTTCAGGTGGTGGGAACATTGCTCTGTGTCCTGCAACACTGTATTGGTATTTCCTGCACTAATTCATTTATTTAAGACATACTCTTAATATTGTATCAAAGTGCTCTGCAGGACAAGGGGCAAAAGCGATGAGGGGGAAAGATGGTCGTATCACGGTATCCATAATTCAGCTATCTCGAGTGTGGCGACACCTCTACAGCAGGTTCTCTCTAATAGCTCTATATTTCATTGAGGAAAACACCCTGTCAAAACTGACATGATGTATGACAATGTCTCTTTTCACCCCAACCTTGTCCCTCTTACACTTTCATCTTCACTAATGCCTTCTCTCCCCCCCCCCCCCCACTCCTCTCCCTCTTCTCTCTCTTGCCCTCTCTGTAGTTTGACAAAGCATATGCCTACGGCATCCGCCACATGTTTGGCAAAGAAGGCAAGCGAGCAGACTACACCCCCTACAGCTGCATGAAGGTGATTTTATCAAACCCACCCAGCCAAGGCGACCATCATGGTGAGTTGACGGCTGTTGGAAGAAGCCATTACCCATGTGATCAGCCACTCAGCTGTCATTATCAGGCTTTTTCGCTAAAGTACTTGGCTTGGAAATAGTGACACAATTGGCTGCGGACACGGTCATTATAGGAGCCTTTTCCACATGCTGAGTGTTGCAGCTTCTTCTCGTCAGTCAAACAAGCAATATGCCAATTGTTTTTGAATATGTCTGTTTAATTCATTTGCATTTCCGGTTTGTAGGATGTCCGTTCAGACACAGCGACCCAGAGCTGCTGAAGCAGAAGCTTCAGTTCTACAAGGTGTCTCCCAGTGGAATAAGTCAGGTGGGTGCCGCCCCATCTACACTGGGTCTCTCAAATAATCAGACGGCCCTCCAGCCCTCCCGTCATCTGCTTCTAAAGTCTTCTGTATTACATTTCTCCCCTGATCCTTAAATACTGCAAATATAAATAGTGTTTTTTTCCTATGGTTTTATAAAGTCTGTGTCAAATAAAAAACTAATTCAGAAACTGTCAAACGGTGCAGCTCACCAGGCCTCTAGTGACTGAGAGCAGTTGGATCAAGAAGTGGAGTCTTGATTATGTTGTGTATATACAGTATGCAGTGCGGAAAATACACAAGTTGAAAGTGGTGGCGGCACAGACTTGGCACTAACCGCAGCAGGGCAGATGGCAGACACCAACCTGTGACTGGCTTCATAAGAAGAACAAAGACCGAGGCTGTGCTTGCATCTGTCCTTTGAGCTAAAGGCTAATGTCAACATGCTCACATGCTCAATGTTTAGCAGGCATGATGTTGACTGTGTTCACCATCTTACTTTGTCGTGTTAGCATGCTAACATCTCGATCACTGGCTCTGAACACAAAGTAAAGCAATACAGGAGGCTGATGGGAGTGGAATTAGTATAACAGGTATTTGATTTGATCATTAACTATAGTATTAAACGCATTAAAAAAAAACACCCAATGATGGCGCTACATGTAAACTCAATAGATCACCAGAGTCATTATTTGCAATGTTTTTTGAGACATTTCTCTCAAAAAAGTGATGGAAAAAGTCATGATCTCCAAAGTGATTAGGAATGTCTGCATGAAATCTAATCGAAAACGATACAGAGACAAGAATCAAAGTCTAAATGATTTGCTTTATTATTGTTTTCGCAGCATCCTCCTCTGAAAGTGTTTCATTCCCGAAATGTAAAGTTCTTTTTTAGCTGAGGCTGTATTACTATGGTCACGTGTCTGATGGATGTTCAGTGTGTTGTTTCTCCAGTCCCCAAAGACACCTCCCAGAGTGAGACTCACAAATAGGAGGTGTGATATTTGCCCCTTTGCGTGAGAGGAAATAGAAACAACACTCTCATCACAGCCAGTGTTTTCCCTTTATTACCAGTCTTGTGTGTGTTTGTGTGTGTGCATCCTTGCAAATGTTCCTGGTATTCCATTAAACAAAATCATAAAATCCGCAATATCTGGCAGAGACTAAGAACAGCTCATCACTGATCTAATAGCAGCCCCAGTGTTGAGCATGCTTGTGGCAGTATCATGCTGGAGGCAGCCTTCAGGAATATGGGGACTAATGAAGGCGCCAAATACAGGCAGATTCCTCAGAAGACTCTCTCTCTCTCGGCGAATGCTGAAGACCTTGAATATATTTTTCACCGGGGTCGGTCATCCTGAACACACAGCCACGCTAACACTGCAGTGGTTTTAGTGCGAGTATGCGAGAGCACTTGTGTGACCCAAGCAGAGTCTGAGCTTTGAAATATCTGCTCGCATCCTCACTTTGCAACTTTTACAGAAAACCAGAAAGAATAAAATAGTGAGTAAATCACAAAATTGAGATGAAGCAGAAAAATTGAAGGTTTTCGACAGAAAGTTGACTCGGGGCATGAATATTTAGATTAGCCCAAAAGAGGCTGTGATCTGTTTTCATTACATTTGCAACAACATCTTGAAGGATGTATTCACTGCTGTCATTATGATTTATGAGGAATGTTTGTGCAGGTAGCTGACCGGAAGCCAATTAAAACAATGCTGAATGCATGACTGCAGCAACACAAAATGTTGACAGTTTCCTCCCAATGTAATGTGTCATTATCGAAGATGCATCAGTTCAACAGTTTAAGAAAATAGTCACATTTAAACCTAATCTAGCATCTTGGATTCTCTCTTTTTCTTTTTGCAGATCCTGGAGCTGGTGAAAGGAATGCACTATCAGCTGGCGTGCCAGAAGTACTTTGAGCTCACACACAATGTAAGTGCAGATTTAATTTGAAGTGGGGAGTAGCTGGGGCTACCTGTGTCAGAGGCAAAGGGGGTTTGGTCCTTACATCTCATGCATGAAGGCTTAGGAGAGACCCAGAACTGTCATCACATCCATCATTAGCTGGCTGTCATAGCCACTTAATTCCTATAGGTTTATTATAGCATTCAGATCTATTTTGTCCCCTGTGGATACTTACTTAATCTGTTTTTAGTTTGGATGCTTGAGTCATCATCCCTTTCAGTCACACTCAAGGTCCTCGTTTGAGAGAAAAGCAGTGGTGGGGGGGGGATCCAAGGTCTTAAATTCAACATTTTCAACATTTGCTTGTGACATGAATGTGTGGCATTCAGTTGAGTTTGGCATACAGTTTAGATGTTGGATCGTCATGAAAACTCAAGGTTTGGACTTGGCAACAGTTGTTAATGTCACGCCACAATATTAAAGCAATGTAACCCAGCCAATCACCTGGATCACCACAGTGTAAACTGCTCTGATTGTTTTGAAAACTCTGGGCATGGGCTGTTTCAACTCAGTTTCAGTAATATCAGCTGCAAATACTCCATACTGTCAAATACACTGTGAATAACTCTTTGGAACACAGATCAGCAAATGATGAAGCCTTAAGTGCACGAAAATCTAGTTATTTGCTTTCTTTCTGGGAGTTAGATGAGAGGATCAACTCAACCTTTTTACACAAAGTATGAAGCTAGAGCCAGCTGATGCTTAGCTTTAGCATAAAGTACTTTAGCACAGCATATGCCTGACCCTTTCCTAAATTAAAAAAAAAAATCTGTGAACAGTATTAGGACTACACAATTAATCAAAATAATATTAAAATCGCAATATGAGCAAGTGCAAAAGCTACAGTTATTTAATGAAGGTAACATATGTGACTAAAAATAATGATGAAGTACCGTAGTGCTACAGAGATAACCTGGTGTATGAATCTTGCTCTCCAGATGTAAGACATGTTTGTTTGGTACAGACCCCAACAAATGTCACATCATTGTGATTTTAATTGTTGATGCAAAAATGATTGTTCCCACTCATCGTGAATAATATAGCAATCATAATATCTGTCAAGTTAATAGCAATATGATTTTTCTTTTTTACCATATTGTGCAGCCCTATACAGTAGCAGCATCTCTAAAAGCCACTAATACTATGTTCAATTAATTAGTGATTAATCACGATTAAATATTTTAATTGATTGACAAGCCCTACACTGCAAACATAGACCTACCAGACATCAATCAAATTATTTTGTATCGATCAAGTAAATGAAGAAGAATTCTTAAAATAAGTTCTTGTCTCTGAAAGACTAAAATGGGCCTTAAAACGAGACAGAAAGTCTTAAATTTAAGTAAATTCTTCCATAACAAGCAATGAAAACCCACTTAATTAAGATTGGAATTTTGGTCTCTTAACATTAAGAAATGACATCTTGACATCTAATCTGGGATTGATAAGTTTAAAAGTAGTTAAAATAAGACAATTTCTTCAAACAGCATAATAAAAATAAGTGACTTTGTCTTAAATCAAGACACTAAACATCCTCATTTTTAATATTTTTTATGAAGTCTGCAATACAATTACTTTTTCTGTCTCTTGGTATTCTTGAATTGAGAAATTGTACAGTGGTCTTCCTCTTAAAATAAGACAAATAATCCTGTTGCTCCACTGGGTTCTTTTGTAAAACATTTCTATGCCGTTACTCGTTCATTCTAGCTCAAAATTAGCTGGAATATCCAAATAAGAAAAAGTTGCAGCACTTTCTTAAAATAAGATTTTTCTATTGCAAAACATGCCTGACAAGATTGATTTTCTTTTTGGATGAAAAATAAGACTTATTTCCTTGATACAAGGCTTTTTTTTACCTTCTTGAAATTCCTTTTTTGCAGTGTAATTAACACATTGTGTAGGGGTCCAGCTAAGTTTCACCCAAAATTCATTTAACTCTCCCTGTGCACGATATACAGTTGTAACCCGGGGCTACTACACTTATTGCTGATTGTTAACGGTAATGGAAAAAAAACTGTTTTCTTATATTCATTACATGTTTTTTCATTTAGTCCATGCCATGAAGTGATGGAAAACATGTAATGCACTCGTGTGTAAAATAAATGAATTTGCTTCACAGGACAGTTTCTACACATTGCATTCGCATTCACTCACGAAGCTACTAGTTGATAAAAGCAAAGATTGAACAGAAGGGAGTCTGTAAGAGTGCAAGCGAGAAATCAGCAGCTGGTATTGATCCAACAACCCTTTCAGCCCCCTGCAGATTGTAATGTGTTTTTAGGAAGCAGTGAAATTTCTACATAACTGCCCTTAAAGTGCTTCAAAATTTGTTACTGAAAATAATTTTCTTCACTCCTGTGACTCAACAGGAAAAAATAGCAAAGTAAAATGTTTTGATTTGGCACTCGGAAGGCTCTGATAACCATTTCTGTGTACAAAACTATCAGAGTAACTTAAAACATTTGCTCCTTCAATACGGAGGAGGAAATGTTTCGAAAACACCAATAGCGATTACATAATTGTGTAGAAATGATGAAAAGGTCACAGAAAGATCATTTGGAAGAGCTCGAACTTCAGCCATTAATTGATTCATTGGTTTCTATTCACCATGAGTGATTCTGACATTTCGTTTCCTGGAAAGGCGTTTTGTCTCCTCACCGTGCTCTGATGGAATAGTTAGCCCACGCCGTAGTTTTTTAATGACTTCATGACATGCTGCTCTCCTCATTATTTTTAATAAATGAGTAAATTAGCAAAATAATCCACATTGTCCCAGATGAAACAGATGTTACAAGATCTGATAAAGGTGATGTAACATTGCTACCAATCTGCCACTTCAGTGGAAACTGACTCTTGCTTTCATGTGTCCTTCCTCTGCTGTGTTTTCTCTTTCTTCGGGCAGATTGACGACGCCAATTTCTCGCTCAATCACCCCAACCAGTACTTCATAGAGAGCCAGAGAGTTTTAGGCGGAGGCAAGGACATAAAGCGAGAGATGGACACTTCACAGAGGTCGCAGGAAAACTCCGCTGCCAAAGCATCCAGTGCAGCTCGAGAGGCAGCGGCGAACACCACCCAGGGTTTGGCCGAGATGACGGAGGACCTGGACTCTTTCTTCCAAGATGCCTGATTTTCTTTTTTTCTTGTATACATGTAGAAATAAATGTTTGCTAGTCTTTTATATGAGGACTTTGGGGGCTGGACCATATTCTGACTTGAGTTATCTGTGTCTGACATTTTAAGTATTAAAGATGCAAATCAATCATTTTCCTAAGATTTGTTAATCTTATTCTCAACACAGCAGAAACTGAGGTAACCTTGATACATTATTTAGACCTCAACATCATACCAAAGCAGAGTTGTTGTTTTTTTTACCTTAAAAGTCTCTTGTTAACTTGTCAGTGATGCAGCATCATCACTGTGGCTGTTTAACCCGTACTCTCAGTTTTCTTCCTTTTGTTTTCACTGTGGTCTGAACTCAGACTGCTTCTAGCCAGGCTCGGTGCACAGTGTTTTGGCAGACATGTGGTTTTGGGGGTGATGACTAGAACATTTCCCAGCTGTCTCAGAAACAATGTCATTGTATTTGCTGGCAGGAGTGCGGATGAATGGTGGCAGGAGGATGGATGAAAATAAACAATTTCCACAGTTGTATTATGCTGCCTTGGAATATTGCCTCATAGTGCACAATACAATTTATGCAGAGCACACATGGTCAGGAGATATTTCCCTCTCTCTTCTCTCCAACCCTTTGTCTGCTCAATAATTTGTGAAAAATGGTCTGGAAGTCGGGACCTTTTTTTGCACTCCCGTGGCGTCGGAAACACAGGCTGCCGCACTAATCTTGCTTCTTTAGGAGCTCTTATCTCCACTCTTACTATATGCTCCTCACAAGATTACGAACTTTAGATCCAATTAAAGGCACCGAACAGGCGGCCCTGAATTACATGAATACAAATATGTTTCCCAGGAGGCCAAACGAAATATTGGATGAGTGAATGAAAGCCCCCTTCTGTAATTTAATGATTGTTAATTTTTAAATCAAATTTTATGTCCCCTGGGGGTGTCGCATGTTAAAAAAATAATAATCACAGGCACTGCAGGCTTTTCCGTTTCAAGATTTTCCGACACCTTCAGACCACAGTTCATCACTGTCTCACGCTCGTAACGTCAGAGCGCAAACACACAGCTCTGCGCCAGAGCTGCACATGGCTGGAATTAAATTAGGTCTTAAAATCCAGGCATGGTGCTTGACATAGAGAGGATTTATTCAGTATAATAAGGCAACTGGATAACAGTGCGCAGCCGGGCTGCTGTCAGAAAGAGACCCTTGATGTTTAATATTTGGTTGAGCATGACTACGTTTGACAAAGCTGGCACTTTCTTAGACTGTGGGCAGGCAGTTGACTTGGACGGTGTTTATCTCCTCCGAATGGATTTACAATCATTAGTCATGAACTTGCTTGCCTTCGTCTTGCGATTCGGCCTCCTCCCGTGCTCATTACATGGACCAGAGGTGTTCTCGGGTGATGGTGCGTTATCCGAAAGGGCAAGAAATTGAATCCAAGGCCTAACCGCAACATTTGTTTTGTGAGCCTCGGAGGGGTGGGGGTGGGGGGCTGACATGCAGTGGGAATCTGTATGCGTGCATGGTGGAGCCCGAGTGAGGCTTTTGCTGCAGCTGTGCCAACAGTGTCGCAGTCTGGAGCTCGTGAGTGCTCCTGCAAAAACGGTGTCCTTAAGTTCATTTGCATTGCTGCACAAATCCCATAGATGAGATACAAAGAAAACTCAAAATTCAGGCTTGACATGGGAATGTTACAGAGAGTGAACACACTTTAAAGATGAGCTGCCTTGTGATGCCAGGAAGCACCAAAACAAATCAAAAGGGTTATTCGTTAGTGGTATTGAATACTCACCATTGACTCAATTGTGCTTATCTATTCAAAGCATGATGTTTCTCTTTGTCCTCCTTATAATGTAATGTCACCCAGGGGACCAAATGTGCAGCAGTTTGATTTGTTATTTACCAGAAGCAGCTCTACTTAATTTGGGGATTTGCGTGCGTTTTTTGTTTCTACTTATTTCCAAAGAACGGGTGACATTCAATAATGCATACTTGTGCGTCTCGCCCCGCAGCTCTACAAAAACGAGCACAATTTATTTGTCTTCTTCCTCGTTTCAGGTCTCATAAAAGGTTGTGCAGTCATGATGGAGTATTAGCTTTGCGGTGGGAGGAAGAGGAGATTATTTTGGGTCTTTAGAGGCTTCTTGTCAAATTAGCTGCACGGCAGTCGCAAACTTTATCCTCACTGCGCTGGAGCTGCTGCTAAATATATATTTTTCAAGGTAATAAAAAAGTTTGAGCAGATCTGAAGCAAAGCCTGACAGAGGTTAAATTCTGGCAACATCTCGAGTTAAGCCAGAGTGTAAAGTACACAGCTGAAAGGCTTGGATTTGGACTTGTTGCTTGGTAATTTTGTGGAAAAGTAACATAAAATTGCAGAGAGTTCAGCACGAATTGAGTCTTGAGATCTGAGGTTTGAGCAAACTCTGCCTTGTGATGAAGACCATGAAATGCCTGTTAAAACTGGGGATAAGCTAGTAAATGGACTTTGATTTAAGCTTGTGTTGCCCATTAATATATAATCAAAGGCTTTAAATGTGATGCTGAGTCATTCAATACTTAATTTGGAAAGCATATATTTGGTTAATTTTGTGGGGATTTTTTCTTCAAAGATGGTTTTATGCATAAATGTGGAGGTGATCAAAGGCATCAGGGTTAAATGTGAACTAGCAGTAGGCATTTGATCTTCAACTGTTCATTATTGTAGCATATTTAAAACCTTTGGAGCATTCTGAGGAACAAGGGTGAAATAAGAACTATCCCAAACAAAAATACTAAAATGTTATTTTGTGTTATTTAGGCTAAGTGCTCCGCTGTCAAAAGTCTGTGTATTCAAACAGCATGGCAAGGGGGTGACATTTCATTGCTTTACTCTCCGGATTCACTCAAATGTCATCTATGAGCGTATATAGAGAGTCCACTCTGCAACCCATGAGAGTCCCATCGGGATGTATTAAACACACAGTGTTTGGATGTTTACTTTGCCAGCAAAGAGAGCAGGACAAACTGTGTCGGCATGGAAAACATATCTGCGAACAACAGCCTGAAGATTGTATCCGGAAAATTGTGCAAAAGGCAAAAAAAGATAATAATTTAACATTTTCAGTTTCCCCATGACCACTCTGAGTGTGATTAAGTGCAAACTGTTCCTTTGCAAAGGAAGTAGTATGACTGGGGTAGGTTGCAAGACTGATAACAGGAATTATATTGAACGTCTATTTTTAATCGCTGAGCACTTTATATTTAATTTCCTCTTCATTCTTGCATTCAGCTTAGGAAACATGATGGCATTTTGTTGTGTCACATCTGAAATCCTCTGCGGCACTCCATTTGCACACAGATTTGTTTGGTGCTGACCTGACAGCACTCCTCCTTTCTTTCATTTATCATCTAAAATCACCGTCACAGTTGTCTAAATGTATGACTTGTTGGTGTATAAAATGAACCAAATTGAAAGCCATGCAGCACCTGCTTGTTCCGTCTGAACGGATGGCTGAGTTTCATCCCAGCGCACACACGGGAGGCAGAATTTCCACCTGTTTGACTTGCATGTTTTTGGTATGTGGAAGAAAACCAATACAAACAGAAGGCCAACATGCAAACACCACATGTGGCAGGGGAATTGTGTTTTTGCTCTCCTGCTCGCCGCCTTGGGCTTGAAACCTGAGCAAATTTATAGTAAGAAAGTCCCTCACTACAAATCGGTGTTATCAGGGAGACTTTGTCCTTCCTACAAAGGTTTATACAGCATGGTGAGGATGCACCTGTTGGCGTCATTCCAGGGGTCTAAATCCGGAGATCCATGAGTGTCCATTACTGTCTCTTGATGATGTTGTTCGGTATCGATCGTAACACCAGATGGAAGCATCAGTTACGCTCCCATCAGCATTTTGTCCAATTCATGTGAAACCTGGCAGTTCTTGTTACATTACGTGGTGCGAGGCTGACGCCTTTTAATAAGAACAAAAAGAAATATCCGCGTCGTCAAACAATGCGTTCATCATCAAGTCCAAACGCAAAATTAGCCAGGAGATGTGACAACTCTGATGATTGCAAAATTGGAGGCAAACTTCCTGCAGCTGTATGTAAACTCATTATTATTCCCCCGGGCGTTGTCTCATTAACCTGACAGATGTGTGAGCCGCTGCTCGTGTGATTAACTTTGCTCGCAAACTCTTCACTCTTTTTAAGCTTCACCTGCAGCCATGCTGTCACTTCCTGTTAGACTTTGCGTTGGACAAAAAAACCTGTGAAAGCACAGACTCAGTCAGCTAAACACGTCCCTGCTCCTGCTTGCTGTGGTAAACAGGTTTTAATCACTGGAGCACACATGCGAGTTGGTTTTTGCCCCTCTTCACGCTGCTGTGGATCAAACCGCTCAGAAAAAACCCTGATCATCTATTTCATCCCCCGTATAGATTTTGCCCGACTGAGACGGGAACTTACATTTTCATCTTTCTCTCTGCAATTATTTTTCCCATTAGTTATTTGAGCTTTGAAGACAGAATTTAATGAGATCGCATTGTTGTTTATCCACATTTTTACTTGAAAATGTCTTGCATCTGATTTGTCTGCACCCCATATCTGTGTTTATGTTTCCCTCCCTGTTTATTGCTTGTGCGGGCCTCGTGGCTTGATTAATGCATGCCCATGACTGTAGAGATGATCCCAATGCCAGTTTGACTGCGTTTCAAAACCAGAACCAGAGAGAATTTTGAGCGCACTCTGACTGCACCAGTGAGACGATGAGCCACACGAGCGATCTCAGCCAGAGAAGGTAGATTAAATATTTATCTAGGGTTCATGTGAACATGGTTTCCTATGTACTTTATTGGCTTGACAAAAGATAAAAAAAAAAAGAATAGTTAAACATTATGGGAATACACTTGTCCAGCACTTAACCTGCATAAACCCTCTCATATCATTCTCAGTAAGAAAGCAAGTTTACTTCGCAAAAATGTTTAACTATTCCTTTAAATTAAAACATAGAAAATCTCATTCCCCATTCATACGTGTCCCTTGTGTGTGAAACACCGTCAGCTATAGCCTCGACGTTAATGGCTGCCTCCCTGATGAAAATTCATCGTTTGAGTGACTGCTGTTGCTCCACGAGAGAGAGAGAAAAAAAAAAAACTTCTCACTTCCTCTCGCTACCAGTTAAGTGGATTCTGTCACACATATTAAAAACAAATCTGCAGCAGAGTGTGACACATCAAAGGGGAAGTGGAAAGCAAACCCCCTTGTTAATGGCGGGAATCGTGGAAGCGGGGGACTGTGGGATGTTGGGGGGACATAATGGCCCTGACAATCAACCAGCCGAGTGCCCGTCCTTTTTCCCTGCAGGGGGTGTCGGTGGAGACGGAGCGCCGGAGCTTGTTGATGCCTTCGCGAGCTGACACAGAGTTAGGTCTGTGTCAGCTGCGAGCAGGCGGGAGATAAGAATTGGAAAGATGGAAGTGTGAGGAAGCGGAGTTAAGAGCAATCCCCGGTATTTCCTCTTTGACGTTGATAGATTGATGAGCCGGAGCTCACAGCAGTCCACCAGATTGCCCTCTTGAGATTGATGGATATAAAAAAACGGTTTTTCCCCCCTTATTTTCAATTTTGATACCCTCCTAAAGAGGTACATCTCGGTAAGTTCTAGCCAGATAAGAGGCTCTGAAAATGCATTTTTTCCCCCCATCTTACACTATCCATTCCAATTTAAAGCCAGCATTTAGATGAATGATGTTCCTGATATCTTCTTTTGGTTAGAGCTCAGAAGTTGCTATTGCTGGAGCCTCTGCAGTGTAGCTGCCTTTTCACGCCGTCGCCGTTATCAGGCAAATTCTGCCTAATGCAGTAACAAAGAGATGTAATGCGCCACCTTGTAGGCCTGACTGGGAGATGAATGGCACAAAATGAAATATCAGTTTGTTGTTAAACGCATCAGTTGCATCAGGAGCTTCTTTGCTTTTGTACTTTTGAAAAGCACCTGATTTATCATTGCGAGAACAAACCGTCCTCTGGGCCCCACAAGTTGACACAAATGATTTGCTCCATTAGATAGCGCGTCATTGAACATTTATTAAAAAATAAATCATTTTAGAAATGATCTGTTGGAGAGGGAGTGGGAGAGCGAGAGCGGGGGGGAGAACAGGGAGCTCACCTCTCTCTCTCTCACAGCTACATTGGTTAATCTCTTTCTTGTGGTTCATAGCTTCAGCGCCCCTCGGGGAGCTGGGATTTTTCACTACTGACATGCATTTTTCATCTTCACAGGGTCTCCAGCAGCACGCACTATAGAGAGGTGCAGTTTTCCCAAGCCCCATAATTGTCTGTAGTTTGATGTCTTAGCTGTGGTAGCCCGCACACGTGTGCAGGCTTGAGCCAGCAACTTCAGGGCGGCCTGCAGAGAGACTTTCTCTCGCTTTCAGAATCACATCAGTGTGACCCCTTAGCATATAATGTCAACACCTCACAGGCCGGGGACTGACTGATGACTCCATATTTTTGGTAATCATGTTTCAGGCAGGGTTGCCCTCGAGCAACAGAATCTATTTTGGCCCTGATACAGTGGACAATATTGTGTACAAGGCAATCGAGTCAGACTTACAAAATTGACATTTAAAAGAATCTATTTAGTGATTACATACACAACATAACACATTTTCTTTTGATGGGCCATAACATTTTTGTCCCATTCTCATAACATGGTTGAAAAGTAAGTCTGATGCGAAGGACTAACAAAAGAGTTAATTAGAAAATGTCAGAGTGGCACCAAATGCAGTCCTTGCATAGTTGCCTGCTTTTATTCGATCCTGAGAATGACGTGGACCGCCCTCACTTGAGACAAAGCACTAATACAGCCCCATGGGTTGCCACACTGATAAGGCGAGGTCAATGTAAGCTGGTAATTGACTTCAACAGCTTACTGCAGCAACCCTTCAGGCAGTGTACCAAAGGAACAAAGCAGCGCTCAAGTCCTAATCAAATAAAAATCAAAGTTGTCTTTATGGAGCCATAAAACT
>JBCAUF010000044.1:3968302-3978487 GCA_038406115.1 Haemulon aurolineatum
TGTGTGTGTGTGTTTGTGTTCAGCTCACCATGAGGAAGGTTTTGATAAAGTTATCGCTGCGTCATGCTGCTGTTTGCACTTTCTAACACAGCAGTTATCCCATTTATGCTTTTTCATCTAGAAAATGTTCCTTTTTAAAAATAAAACTTTCTCAAGAAAGGTCTCTTTTTTTTTTCTTGACTGAACCTTGGGTCATGATGTTGAGTTTTATCTTAAAACCAAAAAGCTCTTACTAACAAATAAACTTGTGTGAGACTAAACTCTCGGTAAAATACAATTACATTACATTAACTGCAATGTAAGTGAAGTTTAATTGACCATTTCTTTAACTTGAATCATGACTTGTACTAGTACAGTATGTCTGATAGCGACAACACATTTACAAAAAGATCAGTTTGGTTAGGATTAAGTAAAATATCATGGTATTGCCTCCAAGCAGACCTTCTTCCTGCACTGACATAATGCGGTGGAGGTACTGCAGCTCTGACTATGTGAGACAAAGTTCTGTCTGAAATAATTGACTTAACTGCTTCAAAACCTGATTTGAGTTTCAAGTGGTTTTAAACAGTAAGCTGTCTGCAGCACACTTTTTCTTCCCCCCTTTTTTTTTGCATAGTGCTAATAAAGGCAGCGTGAATGTGAATAAGACTTTTGGAGAAGCACCTGCTGTTTGTCGCTAATTTTGAAATGATTTCCATGTCAGCTCAAAGAAAACGTAGCAAAATGTTCATCACACTCTGACTTATCGCTCCGCTGACCTTTGTGTTAGTTTGACCCACAACATGGGCCGCATTGAGATTCAATGTGCCACTGTATGTAAATAGTCCGGCCTCTAATTAATGAGGCTTGATTCTTCTAGTTTGACACTCATCTGTGAAAACAATTAACACTGGTCCTTCCTAACAAGGCAGCGGAAATAAATCAAATGTTAACACAAGGGTGGAGAGTCCTCGCTCAGTGTAATTAGGACAGCGAGAACCTAAAGGCCCTTAGCACTGTGCTTCATTATCAATTGACAACCTGTACGTCCCCTGACAGTGACTGATCTTCATAGGGAGCGGCCTCTGAATGCCTCTCCACGCGCCAGAATGGGGAGGAAAATGAGATTTGCAGCCTTTTGTCTCAGTGAATAGATGCTGCTCCTCACTGCTTTCAACCTGTGCAAATTCAATCAGCATGCACCTTTTGTTTTGTCGGCTAGACACGTAAAGTATGAGTTTTCTTTCAATTTATGTCGTGCTTAAATTTGATTTTTTTTTTTTTTAATCTATTTTTTTTTTTTACCACAGGAAATAATTGTGATGAGCTTGAGCCTTGATGAGTTTCAAGAATAGTGACAATATACAGTATTGTTGTTTGCCATACTGGCTGAATGGAGGCTCAAGGACAAAATAAACAAATCAGACATGTATTTCTCAGCCCTGCTTGTAGAGCTTAGCATTAAATGTAACTGCATCTGCCCTCCCCCACCCCCCTCAGACAGCTTGAGTCCCCGGTGACGTCTGAGGCCATTATGCATTCTACCTGAGTTTTTCCTCTATTAAATAATCGAGAGGAAGTGTGTGTCATACATCTGTTTTAATAAACAGGAGAGTTCTGCATGGAGAATTTCCATAATTAATCTAACAAATGTGAACTCAGCAGTATATCTGAACCTATTGTTGCAAAGCAATTATGGCAGATGTGCATAAAGGTGGCCTGAGAAACCGCTCTCCTTCAAGAAATATACAGAACCCCGCAAATCTCACGCATCTTTTATGTTCATGAAATAGATGATATGGGGAGAATTTTTTTCCCCCCGTTTCAAAAGGGTGTCCTTTTGCTTTCTCCACAGTAGATAGATTAGACTTTTTTTCTTCAAAGCCTCCCAAAGCTCTGTGTTTAATCACATTATGGCATTTCCCGCACTGCCTCGGTATGGTTGCAGGGCTCAGGTTTAAAAACCGAGCTATGCCTTTCAATTTTTACCAGCAATTTGTACAATTCATGGTCTGCTGTCAGGGACAGAATCCTGTATCACTCATAGATTCCTCGCTTCTATCATCAGCCCTGACATTAAAAGATAAGATTTGATCCAGATGGGACTTGATCTTTAACATTATACAGAGGCCATGGTCTCTGTCTATGCAAAATACCATCAATCACATATTTAATCTCCCTCTGCTCTCCCTTTGGACTTCTCACACGGAGGACCTCACAGTGAAATCTCTCCCTGCTGCTCCTTCTTGGGGATCAGTAACACTCAGTCATTCATTAAAGCTTGTTTAATCATGGGTATTAGTGGTAATTTTAGCACTTCAGCAGCAACTTCATCCACTGCAGCACATGAACACTACACCTACATAGACATATCTCGGTGAGGTAGGTTTCATTTTAATGGCTCACAAGAATCAGGCTGAAATATGAGCTGTCTTTTATGTGGGAAACCATAAAATCTAAATGCATCAAAAATACATATTCTGAGGAGTGTTGCCACAGATCAGATCACATAGTGTAAGAGCTCAGCACTGGAAGAAGAGGAAGTTTCTGTGGCGCATTTAATAATCTCATGCTTCACATTGAACTCAAACTGTCGGTGCACAGCTAAAAAGAACTGCAACAACTTTAAATTTCCCCTCTGCTCAATTTTTTTTTGTTCCTCCAGTTGAATATTTGAGCTTCAGTGTGCAGAATGATGTATGCGCAGAGTCTGACACTGACAGACTTTTTTCATAGTCATCTGCTGTGGAAAGTGGAAAGTTTCTCTGAGCTCAATGAAAATCAGATTTGAAGGGGCGGGGTCTATGACATGATTTGTGACATCACAAATATTGTGGAGCCGATCCTGGTCCACTCTGCAACTGTCTAAAGTGTGATGTGGAAACCTGAAGCCTCTAGTTCACACACAATGAGAATGGACTTTGCAATGAAGTTGGAAAAAACTGTTGTCCAGCAGGAAAACTTGAGAAATCAACACAATTTGAATATTCATAGATTCTGAAATTTCTAATGCGGTAGAAGCGGTGGATGCCTTTAGGATTTTAAAGTGGAAATTATACTTTTTTGTAGAAAAAAAAACTTATCAGACTCACATTATTGTTCAGAGTAGACTGTTTGCATATGTCTTAATACATGTCTGGAGGGAATGTGGCAGCTTAATATGGAAACCATAAAAAACACTTTTCATAAATGCGGTATAGTCTGCAAAGTAGTGCTGCATCAGAGCATACTGCACATACTGTACTGCAAGAGCTCAAGAGTGGAAAGAAATGTTCTCTGGCACAACTGTAAAACAATTATTAATACAATTTTGCACGGAGGACAATGGCTGATTGCTGAACTTGCTGAGAACTTATCACTGAAAAACACACCATTTCTGACTGGATAACAGATCTGCATTTTAAGCACTTTCACATTAAAGTGCAGATGGGAGACTCAGTTTGCAGCTTAATGCAGATGGGTGGCTGATTGCTTAGTCTCTCTGTGTAAAGAAAACGATGAATACTTGTTAAATACAATAAAAAAAGGCAAACCCATCAATAATTGCTTGTATTTTTAATTATTCTTGCAAAATGTGAACATATAAATACAACTAAAATTATCTCAAGGTATAGCAAGCTACAAAAACAGCTTTGTGCCAAATATTTGTAAGTATACTGTGTTTTTTTAATGATCAGATTGTCTTGATAAATAAGTAAGGAGCAGTTCACTTTCAGGTTTCACGCTGATACTTTTTGTTAAACTGGCCGGATGATCCATTGATCCTTCATGGATTACTGAATCACTAAAGAGCTTATCAATTTATCTGAAATGATGCTGAAAGCCCTGCTGGCACAGAGTTATCTACCAGACACACGGCAGATGATTTTGTGGCACCCCTGCTGCAATATGTTAACATCTTCCCGCAAAAATTGAAAGCCTGACAACCATCAATCTCTGGATTCATACGACAACATGTGAAGAATCTGCTTCAAAACTGTCTGAGCCCGGAACGATTAAACTAACACGATAATGCTGACATGAACTTGTGAAAATGTGTGTAGCTCATTGGAGGTGACCTAAAATTTATGCAGACTAAAACCACCCAAAATCCCTCGGCGGCGCAGCACTGCAATCCACTTCACTCCTGAATCGTCACTATCCTTTAAGAGATACAATAATGGTCACTGTCACTGTATTAGTTTTACGACACTGACAGCATGACAGGGTCCATTAATCACCACAGTCTCCGGAGGACTCCCTGTTACATGATGACCTG
This sequence comes from Haemulon aurolineatum, assembly GCA_038406115.1. Classification (NCBI taxonomy): domain Eukaryota; kingdom Metazoa; phylum Chordata; class Actinopteri; order Lutjaniformes; family Haemulidae; genus Haemulon; species Haemulon aurolineatum. The sequence goes on from JBCAUF010000044.1 coordinate 3,972,540, forward strand.
CTCCACAGCGGAAACACAGGGGCTGTTTAAAGGAACTTCACCCCAAATCGAGGCGAAAACAACAGTCTGTCATTCATTCACGTATCTCAACGACTGCAAGCTACAAGATGCATGCATAACATGTGTATGCGCTAGTTATGAATAAGCAATCCCATGCAAATTAGTTTCGGGCAGAAGATTGTGCAGCGATGTTAATAACTTGTTGTGCATATAAGGATGAGGGACAAAGCAACTCCAAAATGTTGCGATGCAGGAAACAAATAGTGGTTGAATCAAATCAAATCTAGTCGTGTGACTGACAAGTCTGTCATCCGATCTGATTCTTTATTTTAACTGATGAGACTGGTCACATTATATTGATACAAACTCATAGTAAAACATTAATCAAGCTGTTATAATTTCTAATGGAAAGAAGAGAAAATGTGTACAATTATTTGCTTAAAAGCAAGATTTTCTTCCTGAATTATGGACTAAAAACACTGCAATTATATTATGGACCAGTAATTAAGCATTACCAAACATGTGACCAGAGTGCCATAACAGTATTTTCAAGAGAACTAATTTACTGAATTCTTACCATTTTATAATTCTAGCTAATTTGCTTGTGACTCAGTCAAGTCAGGCAGATGCTGGTTTGTCACCTTTATCAGATAGGACTGGTATTTTTTTTTTTATTTTTATCTTATTGCAAAGAAATCCACAAGAAGGACCAAAACCCACATTTCTCTATAGTATTTCTTAATACTTCATGACTTCCTTGTAAAATCTGCGGCTCTCTTGTGATTGTAAAGCTTTAACATGTCACAAATATGAAGTTGCATCTAAAATAAATAGTATTAAAAGAGCTGAGCACTGTAGTTTTCAGCAAACGTTACTCAAAGTGGAGTACACTGTGTTTTTGTTTGGGGACTATCTCAAGTCGTGGATTAATACACATTTGGTGCTCTGGAGAGTTGTTAGAAGCAGTGGAATTGACTTGAAATAAATTGCAATGTGCACGTTCAGTGTAATGTGGTTCACTGTGTTTTTAATAGTTTTTGGACAGTGGAGCTCCATGGCACAGAGGAATAAGATATGTTAGGCTTTGGCTAAAAACCGACAGGGCTTGTTAGCAGGATCAGTTTATTGTTGGCTCGTTGAGAGCAAGACAAATACAAAATATCAACAGCCTTACCCTTTAACATCCCTAATAAAAAAAAAAGGAGATCTCAGTCAGTTTGGCCTTGAATTCCTCTACAGAAAAACATCAAAACAACACTTGAGGAGAGCAAATTTGTTTTTGCTTTTGGCAGGGCTGCTTTATATGGTTTTAGAGAATGTTTTATATATTTTATATCATTTACATTGCAGCTTTCTCTTCACCTGAATGTCAAAAATCAACTTGAGTCACTGCACAACAAACTGCATTCAGGGAGGAACAAAGAAAATGATAAAAAAAAAAAAGCATGCTGGCGTAGAGGATGTAGCAAGGTGAGATTTGTGTGAGAAAGATAAAGAGGAAACGTTATGTTCATAAATTATAAAGCAAACAAGGATACATGATAACTACCAGCTTCCTCTTGCTTTCTATTGAAGTTTTAAATCAATACCACCCTCGATTAGATACAATTATGGACATTCTCACAGTATCACTTTTATGAGACAGACTGACAGTTTGACAGAGTCCATCAATCAGCGGTCCACATGATACCCATATGCACTCCATTTTCTCAAAGACAAACACAGGATGTAGCCACAAAGGCGCATCTACTGCTGCTGTGTTTGAGGAGATTGTACAGTGCAGGATTCTTGTAGTGGAATAACAACATGCGGCACGGCATCTTGTATACTCAGTGATTGAGGAAACAAACAAACCCGGACCTTTGTATAAAAAGGTCTTGCTACATTCTGGAAACATGCTTCAAGAAAATTGTGTAATGTAGTAGGGGGGGTGGGGGAAGAAATAGCAAAGTGAGATATGAGGGAAGAAAATGTTCAGGACAAACTCATCTTTCCATAATCCCCTAGTCTCTGAGCTCCCACCCCTCTTCCCAACCTCCAATTACAAAGAGAAGAAATGCCTCGCTTTTTACTCCTCAGAAATACACAGGCTCTACATCAGAACTCAATTTGGTTTGGTAATGAGACTGCGCTTGTGCATTTCCCCATGCAGACAGCCCAATCTTCAATTGCCAGCACACATGGGGGCTTTGCTTAGCGGGAAGGCTCCGAGGAAATAGACGAGTAAAAGTGTTGCCTTTTTTCATTTGGTTGAAACTTAGAGCTCACCTTGTGCAGTCTTTGCAAAATGACCTTGAGAGATTTCCACGATCTGAGGGAAAGCATACTTTTAACAAGGGCTTTGAGCGCTTTTTGATACGGATACCAGCGTTGCGCGAACAAAGCGAGCAAAGATTTTAAAGACCACTGGTCAAGGGGTATTCTCTTCTTGCATGTTAATGGCGCAGCTGTTCACAATGCAGAGCTTCACGGGTTTGTGATTTACGCTCACCTGCGCACATCAGGCAAAGTTACTGCAGGTTTATGTGACGCTTTTCCTCAAGGTGAACTATTGTGACTGCTACTGTCTTCGCTTCCTTTCCGGGATCCCATTGGTGTTTTGTGCGCGGTTTGATTTGTGTTTTAATCGCATTTTAACTGCAGTTGCTAGTTGTCAGGCAGCCATTGGTGTCCATTCATTTCACGGCAGAATGAAAATCTATTATAGCTGCAAGCAGGCACTGATTTAAAAGCCCCCCTGCCCCCACAGGCACTGACATCTGGTTCAGGTACATTTCCAATGCACAAGTGACCAAATTCACATTATATCAAAACATGTTTGCTGATCACTTGTCATATTGAGTTGACCTTCTGATGTCAGAATGTCAACCAGCTCTTAACTCTCAACACGTTTGTTCTCACAGCACCCTGGTTTGCCAAGAGCGCTGTGAGATTTATTTCCACTTTTGACTGTATCGATGTAATAATGTTTCACTGCATCAAAAAGTGAGCCATTTACATTAGAATAAATGATGTTTTCAAACAAAATAGAAAAAGTAAGAATTAGACATCAAAATCACTGTATTGAAAACGCTTTTTCTTCTCCCAGGTGCACATCAGTCCGAAATAGCAACTGTCAGGGCAAGTGATGGAGAGATTTGTCACAGTAAATAGAGCTCAACGCTGATCCCAGCCCTCAACACAGTCTGAGATGACAGAATCTGGGCCAACCATGAGGACTAAAATCTGGCTGTACACTGGAAGATACTTGTCTCAGGGCTTTGGGGCAAAACTCTCAAAAGTGGCAAAGTGAGCTCCAGTGAGAAAATACTTGTCTTTACAAAGTGTATGCATGTTTGTTTGTTTTTTAAGCCTTTAAAAATCAAAGATCTGAGCTCAGTTTACTTTTGAACAGAACAAAATCTATTTATGTAATCATTTTGCATAATTAAGTGTTATTCATTGTTTAGTTTAGTGCAATATTCATCTCCAAATCCGCACAGAACATAAATCCGATTACAGTCTGAGACACTAACGGCTGCTATGAAAAGAAAGTCCACATTTTTGAAAAGTTTGGGAACAGAGGAAGAAAAACTGATCCCTGCACTCAACCCTATTAGACTCATTGACGTCCTTTCTGATAAAAGATGAAGACGACGTTCAGTGGGATGGATTATTTATCCAAAGCAACTTTTAAGTCAGACAAGTTGATTTCAATATTGTGCCGAGAACTTCCTGAAACGTCACAAAATGTCTGGTGTGGATTTAAAATCAAAGTTCATGAAATAAAAAGACATTTTAATAAAATCCTGCTTGCCCTCATTTTTTAAACATACGTCCCTCAACACTCTACCTCTCCATGTAGAGCAACACCCATCCAGATCTCATGAAAGGGGATTAAAGCAAGTCTGATTTACACACATTTCAAGTAAAATTACTATCAGCCATACTCTTCAGTGTCTGCAAAGAGGATTGGACTTACATAGTCGTCGTATGATTCATGTGTGACTGCTAACAGCGGGGGCCTGTACCCAGCGCTCCCTGCTGCCCCCCTGGCTCTCGGAGCTTGTACCTCCCTCGTCGTGGGAAGCTTGCTGTGCGCCGCTGCCGCTGTCCCCCGAGGTGCTGCCGCGCTCCTTCCTGTTCCTCTGTGGCCCCTGGTAAAGCAAACAGGCGCACAAACATGGCGTCACTTCGCTCCTCGGGATCCCGCTCGCGCGACATCTGCAAATAAGTGGCGCCGTTTGCGATGAAAAGAGTGAGGCGAAGACAGTAAGAAATCTGTCTTATCTCTGCATTATGCGCAGGCTGCCTCAGTTGGTGGTTGCATAGTTTGCTCGCGTGAAGCCCAAGATAAGCACAGCCTCCGCCGGCGCTGAGGTAGATCTCGTAATGATCAGGGGGCTGAGGAGTGTCACTTTGTATCTTTCTCAGCTTTGCAAACACGCCTGTGGGACGCAGCTCGGTTATTTCAATAACGCGGCGGTGCGGCACTGAGCGCGTGTTTGCACAAAATCACACCTCCGTGTGCCTGGAGCTGCTTCAGACAGGTATGGTTTTCAAAAAGGGCAACGGACTTGTTTGACGGTGCCCAGTGGAGAGACACTGAAGGCCGAAGGACTTGGGCAGGCGTGAGGAATTTAAGGCGGATTGTTTCTTTTATGGAGGCGTGTGACGTCCAGTAGCAGAGCCACGCGAACACCGCGGGGAGCGGAGGGCGGGTTTAGCGCCGCAAAGCTTTCTATTGTGTGCTAACTTTGCATTTTAACAGCAGCATGATGTAGGTGGGCTAGGATACCCTTTCTTCCTCTGGCACATCCTGCACTAGGTAGCAGCCCATTGTGCTCCAAAAATACAGACACTCAGAGGGGAATTACTGGTGCATATTTTTCATGGAGATTTAGAATAATCGCTTATCGGTGCACCATAAGGAGAAAATCTGGGCAGGGAAGTGGTGGTGGTGACTTTAAATTGTGGACGTCCCATGTTGCTGCTGGATTTAGCTCATCTACACGTGCTGCCGGAATTAGGCCAGGCTGTCATGGCAAAACCGTACCTGCTTACTCCCGCGGGACCGCCACGGCTCAGGTAGATTACGGACAATTTGCTCTAAAAACGAACTTAAAAGGAGACCGGAGGAGGCAGGCGTTTCACACGAGCACCTGCACGCATGGCGAAGCCAATCAAATGCTTTGTAACATTATGGTCCCCGTAGCTGGTCCTGCCTTTGACCTAAAATCCCCTTGAGCTACAATACATGGAAAACAAGCAATATTTGAATTATCAAGAGGACATAACTGGAAAAAATCGGGAAAGGAAATACAGTTTAAAACTATTAGCCCGAGGAAGAGAACTAAGAACAGGTTTATATGAAATATTGAAACGTTTGCCAGTGAGCCCAATTAATCTGAAAATTCACCATGAAGGTAGGTGCTCCTTTTTTTATTATTAAAATATGTATTTGGGATTCACAGCTCTGCAAACCTTTCGATGATCCATAAATATGCAAAATCACACATCATGTTGCAACAAATAAAAACTACTTCTGGGTGATTGCATAACTGATTTAAAAAGGCACTCCACTGGTTTTAAACGTGAAGATTAGTTTATTCACCATGACGAACACAACCCAACCTGTGACAAAAGGTGTGTAACATATTCTGTGCCTCTGTGTGTTGTCAAACAAGTCAGTATTACCAATGGCCAGGGGGATGTGTCTACATAAAAATATATTTTTTTAAAAATAGCACATACCAATTGTTTGACGTGTGACTTCATCAAGGGTTTTGAGTTTGCATATTAAGATTTGTGGATAAGATTTTTTTTTAGCAATACTGTAATTCACTGAATCATACACAAGTGTTTTTGGTTCTTTCATCTTCGTTCGTTATAATTGTTGAAAAAAACTGTTTTTGGGTGGCACTTGTAGTGAAACACATATGTATTTTTGCACCCCTAAAGGAAAATGA
>JBCAUF010000044.1:3980330-3991466 GCA_038406115.1 Haemulon aurolineatum
GATCGCCCGCGAGTTGTGAAACTCGGTTTTTGTCTGAAAGTGTGTAAAATAGACTCCGATCAGTCAACTTTCACATTCTTTGTGTAATAATTCAACGGAACAAAAGGCGACGGGTGAACGCGCCATGTCACGCTGTCACAGCACCTCATTTACAGTAACAGGATACGCGTCGTGCCGTGAGCATAAAATGAACTGATTTCGACGCCCACGTGCCACTGAAGATATGTCCGATTTCCAAAAGATTTGACACACCGCACACACGTGCTGCTCTCGTTAATGAACGAAGGAGGGCCCAGCGGCGTTCGCCCGATTTTGAAGGAGACTGGCGCGGCTTTTAATTGGAAAGCTGGCAGCTTATCCGAAGAACAACAGATACGCCGGCGCTTGTAAAAGTTGTCTGTTGACAGAGGCGTTGACATGAGAACACAGAGATAAACTCCGCGCGCAGGCTGCCCGGGTCAGACTGTTTGCTCTGCGGGATTAATTGTGACCACGCGTGACCCCGTACACACGCGACGCCCTTCACGGAGACTTCAAGGGGTCAGCTCATGAAGCACGGCTGCCTCCCCCCTCTTTTACCGGCTGTGTTGACTGATTTCTTGCGTCGTGCATCATTTTGTCTGCCTCACATCTCTGCATGTGAGTCTGTTGGCGACAGGGCCACTTAGGAAAGAGCTGCTCCTCTATCCTTGGATATTTTTCTGGCAAAAAATAAACATAAAAATTACAGAAATTTTGGATAATAAGTCTTAGCGGATTTAATCTTTAATTAAAAAGATGTTGCCGTGCTAGATCCCCTCAGAGACCTTGAGGCTTCTAGTGATATGATTTTAGTGAGTAAATATATTTTCTCCGGCAGAAAAAGAAAATATCAAAGAAATAAACATCCAAAGAATCAAACAAACAAATCAGTCCAAGCCTCAGAATAAATCTCGTGGACTAAGATTGTTGTGCTCCCAAGCATAGCACATTTTAGGTGAACTAAAGGTAGCTACCGGGACTATTTGAACCATTCTATTAATATGGCTAAAATAAGATCGCTATTGAAGACGTCAGTGGGATGTATAGCATGAGATTCATTGGTTTCCTTGGAGGACAGAGTACAGAGACAGTGAGCAGATTTACGGCGCACGGTGATGTGAAAGAAACCAATTTCAATTTCCGAGAGCAAACACACTGCGTGTTGAAATGTATCTCTGGTTAAATCAGCTGACGCAAGAGGACTCATACCATCGTCATCCCTTCACCTCACCACCCTCTCGTATCTGGTGATCGGTGTGTCTCAGGAAAAGCTCTCACAATAAGCGTCATGTCCGGATGGGCAGAATCTAAGTATGTTGTGATATGTCGTTTTCCCCTACACAGGTCACACAGGTCAACATCAACATGCAATTCGCAGGTACGTATGGTTTTTGCAAACGGGCACCCATACTGCATAAAGGGCAGCCTTGGACAACAAGTTTGATTCGGTACTTTTTAAAAAGCAAAGAGAAAGGAGACTTCACGAAAGACCGATGTGTGGTGACTGGACTGTTTTTAAGAAGTGGAGGACAAAATCATGTTTTATTTCGTGCATTATCCTGAATATCTTTTAGATGCACCACTTTACAACCCTTGGAGAAGGGCACAAGCAGGTGTCAAAGAACACTGGCACATCCGAAAAAAAAAAAAATTTCAACCCAAGTCGGTCTGAAGAATCATCATAGCGCTCGCTGCCCTGCATAACAACATCCTGAGAGCCGTTCTTATTCTCCCAAAGCACATCCGTCCAGTTGATCCACAGGCACAGAAGCAGCCTCGCAGCTGCAGCAGCTGTAAATCTGCATCTTGGTACAGTGTTTGTTGCATGCTGTGCTATATGTTTAGCATGAGCGTTTCACTTCTTAACAAAAGAACTCAGCTGGGTGTAGGTCAGGAATTTGATTAGCTGATGCCAAAATTTTACATTCATTAATCTTCATTATTTGGACTTTTCCTTTTATCATGCCGCTCCATAGATGAACGTGGTTCGATATTGCAGAATACAGAGATGAAACAGTGCTACGATCAAGGTCTTGATGCAGCAAAGCATAAGTGGTCCTCTGTGTGGTTCTACTACACACCTGAAATTTGCATATATCTATATATGCGCTATTAGTGAACAAAATCCACTGCTAATGCATGAAAAATTGATTCTTTCGCATGACGAGTTCTTTCAAAGTTAACTCGGCACAAATTGCACCTCCCTCATTTCCACATGAAAATTGGCCCCGCATTGTTAAGGACACCTGCACAGTCTGGATCTCTGCCGGAGATAATACTGCAGATGACTGCGCGTATGTGCTCGCCTCTGCACCGCCAGGCCAGTCGTCACCCTCGGTGCCTGCGCTCATTCTTCAGGATCATACAGTATGGCTGCGAGTGATTAAATCTAAACGCAACCGGGCCTGTGTCGGTCTTAATTGCACATTTATTTTTGTTTGACTTCACATTTGACTTTGTGCAGAAACAAATTACTACCCACATATCTTGCTCAAGCATCTGTGTCACCCTCCGCGTGCCAAAATGCGCCCCACCGCAGCTTGGCCCGAGATGAAGGCCCACAAGCTCATCCAGCTGAGAGCATGATCGCCCCGTCCTTCTCCAGTGCCTCTCACTCTCAGCCTGTATACACGCAGTAGTCTGATGATTACTGTAGGTTCCTGTTTGCATTTTTCGTTCTTTTTCGGGGACGCACGACTCCGCGCTGACAGCAACTGACAGCACGTCTGTAGTCAAATTTTGCCTCATAGCAGATCTGAGGCCTGCTGTGAAGACGAGCGTACTTTTTCCCAGTCGCTCCACTCAGACAAACTGCACAGGACTAAATGAACACCACACGAGGTGCATATGAAATTCTGCCTGGAAACAGTCATACAATTGCAGTCTTTTAATAATTTGAAGTCCATTTAATAATCAGATCCTATGGCAATGAGTATTCCTTTTTCCTGTTTTATAGATGTGAGCTCAGTGAGAAGCAGGTTTTGTTAAATTATATGGGGGAGACATTTATTTTTAGACATCACCGGGGCGATGCCACATTAAAATGAACGAATGAAAGACTACGGAGCACATTCAGGGTTTTTTTTTTCTTTTTTTTGGCCAGAGACAGATGAGAGGAGAGAGGTGTGCCAACAAAGGGAAGAAATGAGCGCTGCACCAGTCACTCACCTCAGCTCAAATGCTCTGGCACATGCTTAGATTTTCCACGGCAACCAGCAGCGTGTAAGTCACTTAACTGAACATGTGGCATTGTGGGAGACGGCCACACGCCTCTGTGCCCCTGCCTTCGAGTCCAGTTTGGTTTCTGAGGCATAATGTCGCACCAGCAGGGGTAGACTGGCCACTGGAGGAGTGAGAGTTTTCCTGGTGGGCCGACAGAGAGGAGCTTATGGTGCCGCACACCAGCTGGCTCGAGTCAGCCATGTTTGTAGCAGGTGTGAATTAAGTCTAACTTTCCGGCGGGGACATCTTTTCTTACTTTTAACGTGGTCAGAATTACTCTCCATTGTAAATATCATTTATAAATATCCATGGTAAAGGGTTTAGGAAAAAAGAGATCAAACACGTTCTTTCTCTTTATAGAACCCTGGCACCTGTTAACACCCACAATGCAACGAGCTACAGAGGTCTAATAAGCTCATTGCTTTCTAACTCCACACCTCTGCATATGTTCATTTTTTCGACGCATGTGACGTCACTAGGGGCAATTTAGTCTCTGCGGCTCCTTCTGGAGCCATGGAGGGCTTCATATAGCTTGTCTCACCTACAGTATGCATGCAGCAGCACTCGCAAAGATATTCCATTTAATTCCAATCACATGAACACATTTACATTCGTCTGCCTTTTGAAAATAAAAGACTTACAGGGTGAGAAGGAATTACCAATGTTAAGTACATAGGGGATCGTTTTTTGTTTCCAACCAAACCGATCCCCACGAGCGATTCACTTGAAGGTAAACAGCAGGACGCACTAGTTACTCTCCACCAGCGGCAGGAAACATCTGTCACTATAGGTACTGACAGATGCCTGTTGTGTTACATTATGTACAGATTATTTGCAAATCCATAAGGCCCCTGAAGCAGTGAGCTCATGCAAGAAAATTAATGGTATGATCTTTATTTTTCATGTCTTTATTGACATGTGTCAGTTGAAGTTAGAGACAAAGTGATGTTTTCTGGGTTATTCTGGGGTTTATTTCGCACTTTCACATCATGAAAAGACAATCTGAGGAGGGAAATGTACGGTCTGATTAAGCAACGAGATATAAGTTGAATTAATGTGATGTTTTTTTCCTCAATATTCGGCACCCATGCTTTCAGTTTGGATTAGCATTCATGTATAACAATGAGTCAGCATTGGAGGGTTTTGTTGTCCTCTTCTACCTGCCACTAACTGGTTTTGGGCATCTTGAAATATGGCAGACAATGCATTCTCATCCACAGTAATGACTTTCAGCCCTTTTGTCACTAAGTAAAATCTTACTGAATTGGCTCCTTCCTGGTAACCCTACATCATTAGCTCTGCTGGCGGATTTTCACAAAAGACTCAAACTGTTGTCTACCCTAAACAGTCTGTGCTTATTGAGTGAGTGCACCTATTTAAAAAGAAATGTATTACAGTCAATCCTCTGTTTAAGCTAATTAGAAAACGTGTCTGCACTTCTATAAGAAGAATGATTTAGAATACACAATACCTGATCTTTTCTCAAGGTACTGCAATTAAAGTGAGGGCTGAGGCTCCGCCAGCAATATATTTGTATTCTACGAAAGAAGGAAGTAAAGCATCATATTTACTGCAGTTTATACCCCCCTGAACAATACATAAAAGCCCCTGCTGATCTGAGAGGAGCAAGAGAAGCCAGCTGACCTTTTTATTACCAGAGCAGGCTTGAGTGGATCGCACAGTGCCAAGCGCATCAGAGCCCCGATGAGATGCTGGAGCGAATTAACATTTCTGAGAGAATGTGTGTCTAGTGTCTTATTTCAAAATGTGCTGTTATAATGCACCGAATGAGCATGTTAACAATTCCAGTATGCAAGAATCGGGCAAACCTGAGTGACTCTGCCTGTGTCAACAGTGCATCCATCCTCGGTTCTCACTTGATAAATGTTACGGTAAAACTCAGCAAGAGAAAAGAAACAAGAAGCACTTTCACCAGACTTCCTATGAAATATTTGTGATCCTTTGTAGACCCTTATCAGTTTGAGGACAAAGACATATTCATAAGTGATTACATTTTTCCTGAAAGCGAACACATCAGGAACAGATGAATAACCCTGCATTTATTTATTTGTTTTTTCTTTGGCAGACAGTGTTAAGTAATTTGTATTTGGAAGGAGATGAAGTGCTCGGTGCAGATGCACTATCATCATCCTCCTGGCCCAGTGAGCAGACATGCTTGTAAGAACATTGGCTCGGTATAGAAAGAAGCATGAACTCCATAAAGGAGACTCATGCAGCACAACTCCTCTATTAGGCTTGTCACATTTGCAAAGCTTGATTAATATTTACAGCTTAGACTCAGCAAGTGTACACAACATGCACATTAATTATTGCTAAGTTCTTGGGGCTATAAGTTGCTGGAGTCTTGCAAGTTGTTCCCTACTGCACTTTAATTGCTGAATACATTATTTTTCTTTTGTGACTGAGGGCATGTGGTGTAGGTTAGTGGTTGTAATGCAGAGAATAACTGCATGCTTATATCTTTGTTCTATGTAAACAAGCCCATGACACAGAATACTGGATACTGTAAACTCAGAAACTGTTTGCTTTATGTTAATAAGCCATGGTAAAGGAATGATCGACTCAGCAGTAATGATGTTTGTATACAACACAGGAAGAAAAATCCAGGAAGAAAAAATAGGTGAAGTGTCAAACTTACTGGAACTAGGAATTTTTTAATCTCCTCCAAGGCGTGACTCATGCGGGAATATGCCTCTCCAGGTGGAGCAAAGACTTCAATTAAAACGTGAAGATCATTACTCAGGTGGGCGTATTTGGCCTCTCCGCTTTTTCTTAATTCTTCTTCCTGTAAACAAATAAATGGATAGATAAATTAAAAGAAAGAAAGCAAATGAAAGGTTTGTGTGATTGGCATACATGTTGTTTAATTATCGTAGTAATAGTACTATACTAAATGTAACAAATACCACAAACTTATTTGAATTTACATGTAGTAATTAAATTAATATTATGAAATCATTGCATAACATTGAATTCAATGAGTTGTCTTTATATTATACATTGCAGGTTGACTGCTAAAAACTTCCTGCCCGTATTATAAAACCTAAATGGCCTTCATGATGAATAAAAGACACCAACATCAACACACTAACATTCACAGTGACACTGCTAGCATACTTACTACTGTAGTTAAGCTTGCTAGCATGCTAACTTTTGGTAATTAACACTTAGCACTATTGATGCATTCCTTTTGAGAGTTCACACAGTTGACCTTGTTCCATTACGACAAACTGGAATATGCTACCAGCTCTAGCCAGGTTCGCACTGTTGGCAACAGGCTAGCAACTGATAACAAAGCCTTATGCTTTACATTATATACACACAAACACCAGCATGCCCACAGATGTATGTAGGCTACTAATTTAATGAGACAAATAATGACAAATGTGACAATAAACTTGATATTTTTCTTTGGATTTGCTGTTGCTGCACATAGCAGCCATCTTGGATTTCGTTCCTGAGTGGCAGTCAAGTGGCATTCCAGTTAAGTTTCCCGTTTTTTACGACTTCCCAGCTCAAACTGAGTGCAAGTACAGCCAGAGTTGCAGGGATGTGATTAGCTTTGCAGGTATTTGGTCATAAACCAAAACAGATTGAAATTTTTACCTGATGATGGGACTACAGGAAAATAGATCACCAGCATCAGTAGGATTCACTTTCCAAGCGCCATGAGTGTCTACATAAAAGTTCATGGCAATCCATCCAGGAGATGATTAGATATTTCCGTCTGAACTAAAAGACAGTGCCATCCCGAGAGCCACAATGATACCTTGGTTAAAATTCTACGTGCAAGCATAAACTCATTTTGAGTAGAGGTTATGAAGCGACCGTGACACACACAACTCCTCTTCTCCTCCTATCATCATAGACATTTCTTAGGCAGGAAGGCCTGAGACAAGGAAGCACTTGAACAATTACTATAACACCAGGAAGACAATGTCACACACAAAAACGTTTCTTCATGATGTGACCATTTCACTTGTGTAATGAATAACTTCTAAAGAATAATTACTGCTCATCTGACAACTACAGCAAAAACTACAAGAAGAACAGACTAGACAGGGGAGCTCAGTCATAGATTCTGGCTTCAGGGAGGCTGTTAGTGAATGTTTCTCCAATAGAAATTGCATTATTTGATTTGTGGTGAAGAACGCTGTGCAGGATCCACTCCAAAACAGCTCCAGGGAGCGTTTAAATGGATAGACATCCTATGACCCAGACGTGGCCTATAGTTCAAATCATCTTGATGGTCAGTAAATGGTTTGGTGGCCGCTGGTGCCAAACAAACGTGAGACTCCTCAAGAAGTAAAGTCAAGGAATAAAATGGCAGAAATAGTGTCGGTCAAAAAGACATTAAAAAGGGACTTCAGTGTCCAGACAGACAATCACAGACAGGCAAAATCGGGGAAACAATTGTCGCTCAAAAATGTCAGCTATATGTAACAAAAAAAGAAAGGAATGGGTCTGCTAGGCTGGAAGACATATTAAGGACACTTGGTGGACAGGTGAGGTGTGACAAGTTCGACAAATAAAACATAATTGAATTAGAAATTCAATAATTGGCAACATATTGTAAATAGTGCTAAAGAAGTGCAAGTAATTGTCAAAGCTGCATTAGGCCTAATTGATTTTTTGGCCACTTGGAGACAGCAGAGCAAATTCTAAACACAACATAAGCATTTTTCTGGAGTCTTTTCAACCCCACTACTGTCGGGTAGCGACGAATATTTACTCTCAGTCTCTGACTGTCTCAGTTCTGTCTTGGTTTCCAACAACTTGCAGAGGGAAATGCTGTGTTATGTTTGCGGCTACTTACTAATTCAGTTTGTCTGCATTTTGGTGCAGAGCGGGTTGTGAACAGTGAGTTGATGAGAGCAGTGAGAATGAGTAAAAATAGGAAAGTTACGGGCCATAAAACCAAAAGAGTGAGCTAAAATGCTTCAAAGAGCTGAGGGCACCTGCAGAGTAGTGTGATTATTCCCATTACACCTTGTCAGTATAATAATAGTTATTGGTGCAGCTTTAAAACATTCAGTTAAGATTGCTAAAGTAAAAAAAATGAAAAGAAACAGCACAGCTGAAAATTGCATTGTGTGGTGCACTTCCCACTCAGTCTTGTGATCATTTTGAAAATAGAAATGACAAACGATTTGGAATATCTTTGCAAATTACTTATTAATTAATTTTCTGAAAAACAGTTTGCACAACACATTTTAAGAGCTATACAAACGCAAGTGCTTTAACAATGAAATGAAAATAAACATCAAGCTCATGAATCCTTAAAGTAATAGAGTTCCACAGGAAGAAAGATTAAATAATAAATAAAAATGCAAAGTAGATCATTACAAATGTAAACAGGTGATTGTTCAGTTCAGAGAGGGGGCATTGAGTCAAAGCAAGTCTATATGAAGGCACTGAACTAAACAAAAGATGTCAATCCAAGCTCCTAATGCAAATTGCATTCACAAACCTTCAAGTCTTAACCCAGGCCCTGAGGGGCCCTGCCTTAGGCTTGGCACTGGCTTTAAAGGCTTAAAAGATCTGTAATATAGCTCAGGGCCAGTCCTAAGTGAGTTTCAAAAGAACCGGTTAAATCGTAAAATCAATTCTGCATTGAGCAAATCAGACGTGACGTCAGACCTGGAGTGGGGACATGTTTTCTATTTGTAACAGTTACAAAGAAAGCTGCCACTAAACAATCCAGGGCGTATACAGTTATCACAGATAAAGAGTTTCCTTCATTTTCACCTGTGTTCAGTCATTCCGCACTGCCACAATCGGGTATAGAGTGGCACAAGGACACATCGATGGTGGTTGTTGAGAATAGCAAGAGTGCCACTCGTGCACTTTACTCACCCAGACAATCCGGAGATTCAAAGTTTTGTCCTTTCGTCACACGGCCATTCTCTACCCTCTGGGAGGAATCAGCTTTAATTAAAAATGCCTTCGAAAACTTGGCCAGGCTTTCACATTCACTGTCAGGGAGCCTAGGTCATTATGAATCAGATCAAAATCGTGTCTTTGAGCTGTTTCAGTACTTTGTCGCCAAAGTGCTTGAGCAACTGCAGCACATACAGAGCTATACATCACTCACCATGGCTGCAGCATGCTTGAGTCTTATGTCAGTGTATGCTATATATTTGCGCTGCTATAAGCACTTTAGGAGCTCACAAATAAAATTCTCACTAACCTTGCAGTGTTTGTGGTAAACAGTCCAGAGTCAGAGAGGTGAGATGAGGACTCTCTGCTTCAGCTCTATGACTCAGCACCGTGTTAACCAGGCTAATATCCCTGCACAAAGTGTAATATCGACCATATGGTGCAACATGACCGGGTGGGCTCTGATGCTGAATTTCCAACCCTGAGAAGTTACCCTGCTGCTGGACTGAAGCACCCTACCGAGGAGCTGGATAAGATAGCAGAAATGTGCGGTGATAATGTGCTTTTTGCTTCTTATGGGACTCGGCACCACACTGCCTTGTGACCGGCCGCCTCGAATGGCTGCCAGCCTCTCAGTCACGACCTTTAGGTGTCAGTCTCATCACAGAGTCCTTCAGACATGGTCAGACTGTACACAAAATCAATATCGCTAACAGAAAACACCAAACACAAAATCTGATCGATTCATAGCCGGCCTTTGGTAAGAGACAACTGTGGGGGGTCTATTATTACCCGTTGTGCTGCACACAGCACCATGTATCTCCTCAGACTCCAGGTGAATACACCATGTCACCATGTTAGTGATACTGGCAGTCACTGAATTATTAAATTAAAAAAGTCAGACTGCATGCTGTATAGTGTGTAGTGTAGTATCACAACCGGACGCACTGCATGCATGTAAATAAACCCCTATTTTGCATGCAGTTGTTGTTAATATTTCAGCTCCTCTTTACTTCATTTTGCACTGTGAAGACAAGTTAATGCAGTACATGGGTAAACTGAATGGACTTAGTGGCAGGAAGCCAAAGTTTTAAATGAACTCTTGCGCCGGCCAAAGCATATACAAAAATGATGGCAAAG
This sequence comes from Haemulon aurolineatum, assembly GCA_038406115.1. Lineage (NCBI taxonomy): Eukaryota > Metazoa > Chordata > Actinopteri > Lutjaniformes > Haemulidae > Haemulon > Haemulon aurolineatum. The sequence goes on from JBCAUF010000044.1 coordinate 3,990,615, forward strand.
AAACGTCTCAGTGCCTTCAGTCTTTCTCTCAACGGAAATTCATGCAAAAAAGTATTAATTTGCAATTACAAAGCCACACAGTTAATGAAGAATTTTGGACTTTATTAAGTTGACCGAGCCAAAAGTTTAGTCATCCAGAAGATTACTTGTTTAACCTTGCACCTTTAATGTACAAATGAATTAAAGAACTACTGTTTCCAAGGACGAGATCTAACTTTCAACCTCAATTTCTAAGTCAGTATGGACAGGAAGCTGTTTAAGTGCTCAGAGGAAAATGGAAATTTGGTCGACATTTCCATAAAAAGTGGGCAACTCCATCAACGGAGGAGAGTCATGTGATATGATCAAAAGCTCCTGAGCAGCTACTGAGTGGACCTTCGTCTCTCCTTTCCAAGGTCGGGGATACATTTTCAGTCTCACGTTCCTCTCAAAATTATTCACAAGTTACTCTTGAGGAATTTGACGTATTTCATTTCAAGTGTCAAAGCTTCATATGACTCAAACTCACAGACATCTCCGCCTGTGTAACTCAAACACTTGAGACTCATGTCACACTAAGACTGCTCTCTATGATTCAATTACGACTGGGCAAACTCTATCTGCTGATTACGTGTGATGCTCCAGATTATCTGATAAATGGACCCTGAGGAGAGGATGAATTTAATACACAAATGACCACTAGAACCATAATGACATGTTTAAACTTTGGGCCGCTGTAGGGCATCAGAAACAAGTTGTGAACATATTATTGACATAAATATCGATCACACTGGAGTCGTGATTGTATCAACTGCCGATGTTCACTCTCTTTTAGCTCTGTTTTTGGTCTCTGACACCTCCCAAGGGAAATAT
>JBCAUF010000044.1:4090430-4124627 GCA_038406115.1 Haemulon aurolineatum
TGGTTCATTAATCTGTTCTTTTTCATGTTTTCTCTTGGCATGTTTTAAAACATGAATGTTGTACAGCTGTCATAATTTTGCACTCAATTATTAGAAACTTACTTACTGTAGTGTGTGGTATTGTCCTTCCATGGTAAAGTTCAAACTGTTATTTAATTCAAACATAACGTCATTAGCTGCTTCTCACAGACTTTGCTTTTCTTAAATTTGTTTCACATTTTCAAGAAAATAACTGACTGAGTGGTCTGTTTGGCAAATGGTGCACTAATGTGGGCAACAATGACTGCAGAACAGCACACACTTTTAGATCGTACCAGTGCTGCTGACATCTTGCTCCGGGATTCTGACCTGTTTCATTGTAGAAAATGCTAGACTTTTGGGCTGCTTTTGGATTCTGTGATGAAGACGAGCCAAAACCAAGCAACAGGGAAAAATATTTTGCAGGTGCAAAGTTATTTAAAATATTTTACTGTTATATGAATGTTTTGAATTTGATATATCACAATGAGTAATCATTATTCTAACATACAGTTAACTGACTGTCTTGACACTAAATTAAGCTAGCTCATGTCAGATACAGACAAAAAAAAAGATGGCGATTTAGCGCATTTTGCATATATAGTTACATATTTGTAAATGTGGAGAGGCCAAAAGCCTGGCCGACCGTGCAAACCTCTATTTGAGATCATTTGCATTCCAGTCATAATTACCTTATTATTACCTATCATTACAAATGAACATGCCATACTTCATTTAACACATTAGCATGTAACCAACATATTTAATCTATGTTAGTAATATCTGTTTAAGCTATCACAACACACCATCTGAAATGTCTCTCACTTATGAGCAGCTTGGCTTGCCTTATCAAGCAATTAATTCACATCCCCGGTGCTACTGCTGTTGTCATTGATAGACTGACTACAATAGCAAAACACAGGACGCTGTTTCCTACACTGTCAGAGCATATCATGCATGGTAAGAGAGGCAGAAAGGGACGCCAGTAGCTACATCATAAGTGCAGCGAGAGGAAATCTGCAAAAGGAAAAGCTCCTTAGTATGTGTGTCAGGTGCCGCCGCCTCCTTAATGTTAGTGTAGGAGTGGTTGGTACAAAATAAATATTTTTGGTGGGGACAGGGGTGAGAGCTTCAGCTGAATGTTGAGCAAGTGCTGCAAGGTCGTCCTCTCATTCTCAAAGAGCGTTAGAGGTGAACATGGACACACCACGATGGGTTCAAGCTGCTTATATGGATCTTTCATTTCATTAATCATATCCTGAATAATTCACATCACTCAAAATTCCTATTGCAGCTGACTCTATTCTCCCTCATAGTGAAACCTATTAGCCAAAGAGGCTCAGCATATATTAACCAACATAATTTGTTGGCTGGCTCTTGATGATACCACGGTGGAGGTCACAGTACAGTAGGTTTTTAAGCTTTTTACGCCTTGTGCGCGCGTGTGCGTGTGTGTACTATATATAAATCATGTATAAAAACTGGGAAACGCTGTCAGCTAAAAACAAAAAAAAATATCCAAGCTTACCTTTCTCACAAAAAGTTCCAGTAAAATGAAGCGGGCAGTGACAGGAAGGTACAGCTCCACCAGGCAGCAGCAGCTGATGACATGTTCCTCCGTTGCGGCAGAGACCGTCACGGCAAACTTGAGGAGGTTCATGCGGAGGATGTTTTGGTGTTTGTGTGGGAGCTGCCACTGTTGTTGTGTTCACTGTGTCAGAGGTGGTTGATTGAGTTGTCAAACTTGAGGAACTTGAGCGTGTTGTGGAGGCTTCTGTGGCATACAAAGTGTGTCTGAAAAATTGAAAAAAAACAAAAAAAAGCGGATAAAAATCCAATTTATCGTGATAATTATTGCTTGCTTTTAAGGCTAAAGATGTAGATTCTTGTGCCGCTCATTGTGCCTGTTAAATGAGTGGTAAATGCAGTCATTTAGCAAGTGGACAGATTTTTGACTGCAATCCCAGAAAGAGAGGAAAATTCAAGTGCTATTTATCACAATAAGTGGTCAGATTTGCACTGCATCCGAAAAAACAAAATGTGACTGCTGGTGTTTTGTTTAAACCATATAATCTGACAATAATATTACCGTATGAGCGTGTTAATGCGCTGGAGTGATTTTTCTTCTGGGAAATTATGTGCATGGGCCTAAAAAACCCTCTGACTAAAAACTAAAAACAAAAAAAGGAGATTTTTTTAGAACTTTACCTGCATCGGTCTGTGTTGCTGCCAGCGATGGCATCAGATGTGTAAAATCGTCTCAGGTTATTAATTTCAATTATTTCAATGCAGCCAGTGTAGTTGTGGAAAGGTTTTGCTCTCTGAGGGGAAAAAACAGTGTACTCTTCAGTTTCCTTCATTACAATGCAGTTAAGCGATATATTATGAAACATTCATGTAACTCCCTTTAAGCATGTATGTCTTTCAGAAAATAATTTCAGGAAAAAACATTGTGAAAGCATATAGTACTTTTAAGTCTTACCTGAATGGGTAGATATTGTTGTGGCAGACCACCAGTGAAGATGTGGTTGATTCTTTGCATCATGTGTCCCAACCAGTAGTTACTTGCTGCACTTTTGATTTTCTTATGACCTGAAAGAGTCAGCTCTGCTTCACAGGGGGTTAGGTGTTGTCTACAAGAGAGGGCAAAAACGTCATGATAGATGTACAACAAGCATGGGCACATAGGTTTTCGACATGTCATTTGGTGTTCAGAGAAGAAGTGCATTGTCCCAAGGGGTCTTTCGGTTATTATTTTCATGTAAGCACACACATCTGTGATGTCTCTCTTTCGACAATGTCACCAAACAAAATCTCAAAAATGTGCATGTATTTCTTCAAAGTAAAAAGAAAGAAACGGTTGTGGCCACATCACAAATTGAAAAAACATAAATAAATAAAAAAATTCAAGGGTGAACTTAATAATGAGAGAAAAGTTTTCTATGTTTTTTTTTTTGTTTGTTTGTTTTTTCTTAAGATGAACTGAAATTGAGACCGGCAAAAATCTTGTATATGATATGAATTTAGCAATTTCATAATTTCATCTCATGTGTTTTGTGTTTCCAACTTTCAAAAAGGCTCTCGCATTGTGGTGATCAACTTGGCAATGCGAAGTTCATGAATATTAATAGCAATCTGAGAGGGAGAGTAGGATACCACATGCTGAGATTTAAAAACTGAGGTAAATGCGAGTAATGGTTTTGTTTACTCTCTTGATGCGTTAATCACAATCCTTTTCTGAGGTGCTGATCTCCATTTTGTTTTCTCTGGGCATCTTGTGTGCCTTCACGCAACTATTTTGGACCCACCCCACAGCCATTCATAGATTTCAAAAACCAATTCTCCACTTTGAAACAACAGGGGAGAGCAGATAATTACCTAAGTGCAGATTCTGGACTAACCATCTGCAGCTTGAGGGTACTCAGGCCACAGATGCACAGTCTCCTCTTCAGTGTCTCCTGATACCCCTTGTTCCCCGAGTGGAAGTTAGGAGGTCCACAAAGCAATCTAGTCTGATTTGTTAAGCCTGTACTTTGCAGGCTGTTGCATATGCCGGCTAAACACTCGGGGCACTAACTCCGAGCTGCATAAGTCCTTCCTCTAGAGCCAGCGTGGAGAAGCGGTTAATTTAGAAGCAGTCTGCCAGAGCGGCCTGGCCAGCAGCCAGAGGGCACTGTGCTCACTGTCCTTGAGAAGTCAGCCCCACTGGGTTTCTATTTAACATATTGAAAAGCGTCTTTGACGGGAAGATATATTAAAAGTCTATAATGAGTTAGGCGGTGACGTTGAGGATGGCCATGGTGTTGTAGCTCTGGGTCAAATCAGACAAAGATGGACGGACTCGGCCATCAGACAATTACAAAGAATTTGCTTTGTGACACCAGGAACCATTTTTCCATACTCCCAACCCTCTAGTTATGACAGCTCTCTTTCTTGCAAAGTCTCCAAGGGGTTGGTACAGAACATTATGATTGATTCATACTGCTGTTGTATTTTTCTTGCAGAAAAAAAAAACAGGGGTGGAGCCTCAGAGCCCTTAAACCTGATAGGCCTTTCCAGATGCACTTGCATATTTAGGGCAGTGCAGCTATCTGCCAAGAAACATGGGGCAACCTTCCCACTCAGCTTTGTTTCGACAGGAAATAATTTGCTCACCTTTGGCACAGTATGTTCACAATGACCTTCAGCGCTTTATCTTTTGTCTGTGTTTTATCTCTCAAAATTTCATCTTTGGAAAACCTTAATGCATTTCTTTTATAGTCTCTCAATCTCAGGCTTTTAAATCAGTAAAACCAAAAGAGGAAACTGCCAAAATTGTGGAGAAATGATGAAACTGACCTCTTTGCATTTGACCAGAGAATACAGGGACTTCATTTAACGTTTCAAAGTAGACTGATTTGATACAAGTTGAACATTAGCCTTTCTTTCAGCTTCCAGCTCATACATAATAAACTTGTGTCTCCAAACTAAACCGCAATCTTTCCCATGTCAGAGTATAATGGAGAGGGCTGGCAGCAAGATTGCACATGGGCTTAGGAACAATATAACTAAAGGGGCCACAGCCTCACTTTAAATCATTTAAACATTGATTTTGTGCTCGGCTCTTGCTTGTTAATCTTTTCGTAATGAAAAACTGCAAATGAAGACTTTAGAACAGCCAATAAAACATGGTCAGTGATCACTAATGCATTTTAATAGGCACATTCTGACGTTTGCTTTAGTTCTTTAAAATGTAAGCCCATTTGCCCATTCGTAATAAAATCTAAATTCTCAGTCTGGTGATTCCTGACAATTATATATCTTCCCCTGGTATTTGTTACAGTCCTTTTCTGGAGGGGAGGGGGGGTCTGACACACTTGAAATGAGTGGATAACCAAGGATCAAGTTAATACCACCTGAGGTGCTAACAATATTTGAACAAAAAAAAAAATTGTGTATTGCTAAGTAGCTTATCGTGAATGTGCCTCTTTTTCCCAACAGAAAATATGTTCTTGCCTGAAACAGATCTGCGGTTGAGGTCTTTGTTAGTGCACCCTGTAAATTAAAAGCTGTAAAATGAAATTTCAACTTAATTACATCCGATTTAACTTTTTTTTTCTCACATTGCCGCAGCATGTCATTTTCGATAGACGAGCTGAACATGAGGGGACCACAACACGGACCCAAATTCACATGTTTCATTAAAAAATGGCAAAAAAACCCCGCATACCTGATATTAACAAGGTGTATCGCGTCATCATCAACATGAATTAAAGTGTTGATCTGTGTAACCGCCTCCTCTTCATTACAGCAAAAGGCATACTGAAACATTTTAAAGAGAGCATCAGAGCATAGTTTAGAGACAATTGCATAAATTGACAATAGCCTTTCATGGTCAAAAATCAGGAAAATTGATGTTTTGACTGCCAAATGAGCAAATACTCATGCATATTTAACTTGACTTTTTACCTGTAAGATCCCATCCAGGATGAAGAGCTTCATGAAAAAGAAATCACCGTTAGCAGGTCCTTGGTCTGCATAGAGTATCGTTCCCTGGGCCGCTTGAGTTTGAAATCTCACAGTAATGTTGTTGAGCGCGCCGAGGTCAATACCCTCAAACTCCAGGTATGAATCCCCAAAGTACTGCACGAAGCTTGAATCTATAGGAAATAAGAAAACAGATAAAGCTGAAATTGGGGGCAAGGGTAAACAAAAGAAAGAGAGACTGCAGTTTATGCGTCTTTACTGTAGATTCTACTGAGATTCTCTATTGATCCCTGAAAGGAGAATTCAACTTTTCACTCACTTCCTCCACGGGGAGGTGAGTGCACAGGGTGAGCGATACAGAGCAGCGAACTCAGAATTATTTAAGATTCAGAGTCTGGCTAAGGACACCTCAGCAGGGCAGATTCTGGTTTGCACTGAAGCTTGAACATGGACTTTCTGGCTTCTGCGGTTGCACACACTCCTGTATGTTGCTGCATGACATGCAAATGTGACCTTGACAGCATGGATGGAATAAAGCTCAGATAGACTAGTGCAGGCCATTTGGTGTGGGAAGCAGAAGAGAAAAAAAATCATAATTATTATTTTGAAAGCAGAAGATAAAGCTCAGAGTGCTCTTGGTAGCATCACAGTTTTTCCTTTTGCTCACTGTACAGGCATACTGTAAATAGCCTTATTTGCCAAAATGCTGTGAACCATGCAAATGGCGCTATATTAGCCGAGAGAGGAATCTTGGCTGAAATGAACGTATTCATACAAGTTTATTACATGCCTCATTTTATAGTGGAATAACTTGGCTTATATCATCCATGAGAATGGGCAATTATGGGATATTTCAGTAAAAGTTTCACTGCCCCCAAGCTTATTGGGGGTAGTGACGCAGACAAACTTTAAAGACTGACTCAGACTGCAATTGGAGGCAAGCATTAGGGGTGCTCATGCTCAATATATTTCTCATTTGAAGGAAGTAGTGCAATTTGTTGCTGAAAAGTCAAACCGGAGAGCCTCTTAAAATGAGAGGCATTCCTGGATGCACCTGTCTCATGCTCTGTCTGTTCCCATCTGAGAAAAAATCATTACACAAGAGAAATCAGCAAAGCTCCTTTAAAGTTGTTGCCATGATTAATCGGGCAGCTGCGAGTGAGACCTTTATCAATATTTGTTCCACGTCAACTCCTAATAGGCCAGGCCCCCTTTGATCTGACAGCGGGGCCCTCAGGGCATTTGGCAAACAAGCTAACCTAAATACCCCCATTTTCTCCGGAGAGCAATGTGACCATATACCCTGAGGAAAATCCCCTGACAAAAAAAAAAAAGGGAAAGTGAGAATTATCAGGAGCAGACCTACTGTGATCTGTGAATTAATGAGGATAAATGCACACAGCAACAATGCTGCGCTGTCTTCTGCCTCACTCCTGACAATAGGGTTTGCCAATGCTGATGATGGAAAATTACCCCTCAGAGACAAAGCTATTCATTAATTTTAAAGCCTTGTTTAGTCTGTTGTAGTCTTTGATGCAGTCTGAGGTTGCTGCCAGGAGGCAGTATCATATCTCATTAGCAGTTAGCTTCAGTCTCTCCTTCAAAGGTCTCCTGTTTTTACCACTACCTTACATTCTCACACCAGATTTTTCGTATGCGTTTTAAGTAACTAGTCGGGCTAAATCTAAATTGTAAATGTGTACAATTTAAACTGTATCCTACTTTTTTTCACCTTTAATATCTTGTTCTGCACTGAATGAGTATTTTCTTTACTGCTTTTATAATTAGAAGGTTAACAATATGCTGACCAGGGAGTTTGTCACTACCGTGCAGTTCAAAAGCTTTCCCAGTTTCAATAAAGGGGGAAAAAAGTTGTCTCAGTGGGAATACTCCGCGACATAAATCTCTCAGATCAGATTTAATTAGGGCCTGTCTTAATACATGTCCATAAAGGAGGCGAGAAAATTGATATGAGTCATATTTAATGTAGCTTAGAAAGGTGGAGCGCCATGTTGTAGCAGAGACTGTGTGCAAATGTCAGTCAGGTTAAAGCACAAGATATTCCACAAGAGAAAATATATTTGGAGAAATACGAACTTAAGATCAATTAATATGAGGATAGACTTTGGACAGGGAGATTTAATTGATATGGACGTAATGTCCCATTTATTTTAAAGAAGCCGCGATGTGAGTCCTGTTTTGTCCCTGATTTATTGGGTAAGGTAATAGACTGACTGATTGAACTTGTCACGGGACAGAGATAAAATACTGCTGAGGACCATTCTTGGACTCGTGCAATTTCAGAGCCCTGAGGGAAGGCAAAAGGTCATTCTGTGCTACAAAACTGGCAGGAAATGTCTTATGTTGTAGATATGTAATGTAAGAAGATTTACTTCAATATCATTACACTGCTAAGATATACACAGAACTCAAATCCTAAATTTAATATAGCCTTTTTTTTTCAAATCTGGTGTCTAATTATACCTTTGTTGTCTGGTTTTAAAAATAACTGATGAAATTACTCCAACGCACTGCACTGACAGATGCTGTACAGGAGCACACGGGCCACAAACTGCAGATGAAATGACACATTTTGACACTGCTTTTTTCATCTCACCGAGCCTTTTTTTTTCCTCCTCCCTCATGAATATTCATAACTGTGCACATCATGCGAATGTCATTATGACTCACTGGCAAAGTTGTGTCACTGAATACATCAGAATGGTTACAGGCACACTAATCGGGCACTGCCAACTCAATTATGAACAAGCTACAAAAAGAAAAAACACGCTAACATAAACTCGCGCCACAGAGAACTAATGCATGCATGGTATACTGAAGGTTAACAAGGTCACTGCCCCGAGACATGTAGTGCACGTTTGAGAGGACCCTCCCCCACCCCAACCTGGCTAACCTCTTACTCATCAAGTTGATTTTGAGGAGCTTAAGTAATTTCATTTCTGCTACACGTGGCGGTGAAAGATAACAGCTTCACCTGTGCAGTGGTGATCACTCCAAGGAAAGTAAACCAAATCATAGCTTAGCTGCAGTAAGCCTCCCTCCACCTGCAGTGTCCTTTTCGAGATTCCCATCAGCTCTCATATTGTACTGCTGAAATACTGTGAAGCTCAGCATTGCATGTACAGTGACGTGGGGGGGGGGAAACCCAGAAGACAATCATCTCAATCTGTAGAATACAGGTTTCCAATTTTTGTTGCTACTAGTTTGTGTCTGAACTGAGCAGATTATTTTTTTTCCTGTTTTACTGAAAAATATTTAAATTCTGATCAAATTCTACTATTTTATTTAGCTGTTAACAAGAAAGAGTATCCTCTACTGTCGGTGTATCATATAAACTACCCCCTCTATGTTTAAATTCCCATTGACTTGGTGTATTTCAAAGGTTGTGGGGAAGTCTTAGGTTTAAAGGAGCACTGTCTGAGTCTATTTCAAGCAGCACCAAGGGCACTGCATGCGTTTAGATGGTGACCTAGTTAGATAAACTCATGAGTTTCTGGGTCCTCTCACTTTAAAACTTATTTACTTTGATTATGCACTTATATGTAAAAGAGTAAAGCGATATGTCGGTGTGTAGATGCTTGGGTTTGTTTTTCTTTGCCAGCGTCTTGTGTGTACTTTTAACCCTCTCCGAGCCAGCGCCATGTGCACAGGATGAGGGCTGGATCAGGTGCGACGAGGAAGACTCCATTATGTTTGGCCCACAGTGATTTTCAGAGTGTCGCGCTGAATTGGTTCAAGCTCGTCCGTGTTCAATAGGTCTGTTTTACAGCCCTGTGAACAGTTTCAAAGGTAGACAGACCTCATCTGTCAAGGAGTAACAATCTGCCCAGTGCTCCCAATTCCTCCCCTCACATAGATGACTGAATCCAATACCAATAATGCACAACATATTGTTTTCAGTGTCTGTCATTTGAGTGTTAAAGGATACAGCACCAAATAATGATTGGACTTATCACTCTTTTTATTCTTCTCAAATAGAAACAGAGAATGCACCTCAGGGGCCAATACAGAACCAGCTTTTAACAGGATATTTTTCCTCATCGACAGCTGCACAAACTATGGCAATCGCTCAATCAAATCTAATATATCATTTCCTGCTATGTTCCAAAGGCTCGAAAATCACATTTGGAGTACCGGCTCAGCGGGAGTCTCCTCTCATTCAAAACTGGCAAACCTTGTGCAGCAAAAATGTTTGGTGGGAAGGACAAGAGAAGGATAGCTGTGTAATTTGTCAAAAAAGAGAGAGGGGAAAAAAAAACCTGAACCACCTTCAGTGCAAATTGATTGGTGTAATGGCTTATCAATTGAAATAATTTAGTGGCACTTTCTTGCACATGCAATGTTAATAGAAGTAATAGCATAGTAATGGAAGCTATGACTTCACTGAGAAACTTTAATTTAAGTTGATACGCTGCCATATTTCAGCTGATCTATCGTTAAGGCAACAGGTGTTATACTTCTGCATCTGTGTTTGACAGTATATAAATATTAATAATCACGTTGAACCAAAACCCTTCATCATACAAGAGAGTTAACGGCAAAAGTAATGGAGAACCATCCTGAATGCACAGACAAGTTTAAAAATGAGAAACTAAATTTAACTGAAATGTCTTCATTGTAATGCAGTCTTTGAAGTTGCACACATGCCTTGAACAATTGTAAATTGCATTGAAATCTGCTGAAAAGATAGAAAGGACAGTGCAGCATACATACCCAGGGGTGGGAGCTGCATAAAGAACAAATTAAAAGTAAAGCTACTCAATCCGCAGAAAAATGACTTGTATAACACCTAGTATTATATATAATAGGCCTATCATTAGATCGCTATTACTGATGTAAAAATACATAAACAGCTATTACTGTTGAGACTGGTCGAGGCTGAGCCAGGTCATGTACTATAGAGGGTCACCATGGTCACTAACACTGAGTGGCAAAAAGACTTATGTGTGAATTGACAACATAGCATTCAATTTGAATGACATAAAAACACAAAACAACCACATCTGCGAAAAAGAGCTGTTGTGAATAGTCCAGCTGCCTTTAGTCTAAGTAGATAATTGTATTTAACTCCTGGTTTTCAAGTTTTACCCTACAAGGACCCGCTTTACTCCTCCTTGCAGGAGAGGGGATATTCTGGAAGGAATGCAATGTCAGCGCATTACCTCTGCAGACAGAGTTAGTTAGTTAGTGAGCGTGTTGCTTACAACAAAGAAAGTTCAGCTACTGCAAATAGTTTGTGTTTTTTAGACTTCTGTGAAATATTGGATAGCTTTACCTCTCTGAGCCTCAAGCAGTTTAATAAATGAAAACATGTGAGTGCAAATTTCTCTTTCACATTTAGGCATCTAAAAAGGTTGGGAACCATGGGGTTCGTCTTTAGCATTGCATTGTACTCTATGAGCTAAAGTAACCAGCATTCTGCCGGATATATAGATTTTCCTCTGAGATGTGGCAGAGCAAAAATAGAAAAGAGCATAAAATGAATAACTTGTTTGTACAGGCCTGCACAGTGTGGTCCGTACCTGTGGACTGCTCAGCTGTTGGTGCCGATTTGAGTGTTGGCGTCGGCACTCTGGGTGTGGAGCCGCGAGTGATGTTCTTGACTGCAGTCGCCAAGGGAACAGCATCCGTAACAGGAGGCAGGCAGCTGACCTTGTTGATGCCATCTACACAGGAAAATGCTTCTGGACATGGACTCAACAGGCAGTCATCATAGTTGTGCTCACAGTTGCTCCCCTGCGTATGCAAAATGAAGCGCTTTTAAATGTGCGGTGTAATTCTGCGATGAGATGCTAAATAGGACATTATGTTTACAGCTTGAATAATAAAGTTGGCATTAAGCAGGGAAGAAAAACAAGGCTTTTTAAAAGTGTGATGCAAGATAGTGTCTGATTATGGCTACAATTTAGACAATTTTCATTTTTACGAGTAACATTAAGATTTAAAATGTGTAACATTTTTTTAGTACCATTTTGGGGTGTAAATTGTTAATTTTCAGTAGCATTAACAAGCGTAAAAAATATCACACGTTGTCATGTTATCTGTTTGAGAAAAGCATCTTTACAATGAGAATTAACAAATGATAATCAGACTATAAGCAATAACAGATATCTAACAGTTCAGGAAATTAGTGCCAACAGAGGACTCTAGAGTTGAGAGTGTAAGAGGGTAAAGGTTAGTAAGGAGAAAAAAAAAAGATGGAGATGTGGGGGAAAAGGTGGGGAGCCTCACCACAAATCCAGGACGACAGAAACAGGTGTAGCCATAGCCTGGATCGTTCTGAATGCATATCCCCTGGTTGCAGGGCTGTGGAAGGCACTCATTAATGTCATCCTCACAGTGAAGGCCTGTCCAACCTGCCAGGAACAAAAGCCCACAGAGTGCCGTGGTGAGCCCAGGCTCTCCCACTTCCACCCTCTGAAGTGAATATCAATCAGATTCTCCTACATTGATTTGCTTCTTTTTGGGTTCACACACATACAAAGACAAGAAAAGGCTTTCACTAAAGAGTAAGATGCCACATACATTTTAATGAGCCAGGGCTGTATCGTCTTTTTATCACTGTCTTTCTCAGTACTGTATAACTACAAATTTCTCCCTGGAGAAAAGGGGATGACTTTTGCATGGCTTTGAGGCACATCAGCTATGTAGGCATTATGGTAACCTTTGTGACACTTTATATGGCCCCTTTCAATCCAATATGGGCCTCCTATAAGTATTAACATGGTTTACATATGGCAAACTGTACTCTACCACATCTGGGGTTCAGTAAAACAACCATCCAGGCTGTGTGTTAGTAATCTTGGTCATGAGCCACAAAGGTTTCTTATAACAGGGCTTATAAGGGAAAATAAACTGCGTTGGTTGCCTCATTTCAAAGTAAATTGAGGGACTCACAGGCTGTCTGCGTGACTCACCTGACCTGCAGTGGCAGACGTAGCTATTAATAAGATCTTGGCAAATGGCACCGTTGTGGCAGGGCGCTGAGCAACATTCGTTAACATCCACTTCACAGAAATCCCCCATGAAACCTGGTGGACAGCTAAGGAAACATATCATACTTTAAAACCGCGAGGCTGTCTCACAGAGCTGTCACTTCCCCCTGGCAGCTCTGACACACTGTATCTGTAAAAGTACTGCTTGTTTTCATTATTTATCAAAAAAAAGCACTACAACTTTTTCTACCCAGTTGTCACTTCTTATTTTAGATTATTAAAAACAGACAACTTTTTTGGAGGGGGCAGGGGGACGAGGAAAGCAGGCGATAAACAAAAGAGCGGGTTCATTTAAAAGTGCTGGGGTTTGCTGTCGATGGTCCAAGTCGCACTTACTCACATTTATTTAAGTGAGCTGCTCCTGGTCAGCATAATGTGGGACAACGAGGTATCAAAATAATATGAAATATAAATCAAAGCCAGAAATCTCATGGATATAATCTGCTATCATTTGGTCAGACATAACACAAAATAAATAGCAAAATTCCAAAGTATGACATCTCTCTATTATAAGGATAGAGGGACATGTGAATTACATCACGGCTGGACTAAAATGTGATTTTACTCATAAGTAATAACCTGTCACCTTCATGGATGCAATATCCATTCAGTGATGTACAAAAAAAAAGAGTCTGTCTTGTTTCCAGAAACAAACTAATATCAATGTGTTTTCTTAGGTTCAAGCGATAAGGCACGGTGAACATTCACAAATAAAAAAAAGGCTTTAGTTAAATTAATTTATCATTTCAATCAAATGTATAATATTGTTTTGATGGATCTGTGGGGACATGCAAAGTATCAGTTAGCGTAGTGACATCACAGCATCTGTCACAGCAATTACTGTAATATTTGACAACATTCCTGAAGTAAATCATGTTTCTGTGACTGAATGCTAATTAATACAGTATGAGTGACTTTAATTACTGTCTAATTTGTTCTTTTGTATGTGCTATATTACACCTACATAATATAGCCTACTCTCTGTTAAACCATGAGATTTGTTTGATTTGTACATTGGCATATCCTCCTCAATTTTTTTGCATTATGCTATATATCTGAATAAGTCTGTATAGATGCTCTCAAAAAAAGGAATAGTGCGAAAGTCTGACTCACACACTGCAAGATAAATATTCATAATAAATCCAGCAACAAATCCACAAATCAACAGTGACATAGCCATTATGGAGTACTTTGGAGTTCTGGCACGGGACATTTTCGTACCACCTGAATGAACTTCAGAGTAAACACTGTTCTGCAGAGAAAACAGATGATATTGCCAATGCACCACTCTCAAGCTAAGGGCCTTGGTCTGTGTGTTAATGTCACTACTGCTAATTCGTTTCTTTGACAAAAACCTGGTCCAGCGTGCCAAACAATCCCCCAAAAAAGAAAAAGTTGCCGCTGAAAACCCGAGTTAAGTTTCAGATCACAAACTTAAATTAGAGGCTTTATTTGAAGGGAAGATAAAACAGAATGGATTAATTCAGCAGTGCATAAAATCCACAGGTAAACAAAGTGAAAATATTTAGGTGAAGTAATGGCTCTCTGTTGTGGAGATGGTGCTTTGCACGGGATAAGTTACACCTTGAGCAAAGAGAGCTGCCACTCGATTCTGCAGATGTCATCCCCACTGGCTTGGAGTTTTGCAAAAAATGTAGTCATTTTCCAGATGGACAATGAGCCTGATCATGCAACAAAGCTACCTGAGGCCGAGGAAGACCAAGGTCTGCTGGCTTGCATGGATTTCCAATTCACAGTCACCAGACCTCGAACCCACTGAACATCTTTGAGAATATTTGACATCAGAAAAGGTGACATGAGCAGCACAAAGGAAAAGAAATGATACGGATTCTAAAATTTACCAAAGACCACACAGTTTTTCTTTTACTTTTCTTTAAAAAAAAAACTCTTGCTGTATTCATGAGGCCAGAATTCCTCTTTCGGAATTTGACTTCTGTTGTAAACCAAGATCTGTGAGGCATGGCTGCTTTAATCATGCAACTCTACAACACCTGAAAATGGGCAAAGGGTTTCATGCATAACCTCTTGGCTGACCACCACAGCAGAGAGAGAATGGAGTGCTTTTGAGGCCATTTGCTGAACAGGTGCAGAATTGAATGTGTACCACTTCACACATAACACGAGAGAGATAAAACAACACTGTATCTCATGTTTGGTAGATGTGGTCTGGCCAAGAAGCAATTGCATGACTGACTTTATATTTTAGGCCATTAGTCAGTGTAGCGGCCTGACAAAAACCTCCCCATTCAAGTGGGACAAAATATGTCCTATCCCTATTTCAGCAATATCAACACTGTAATAGATAGCTGGCTTTCCATCTACACCTCAAACTCTTTTCATTTCTTTAAAATTATTGATTACTGAATCGAAATAAGGCCAATAACCCACTAATAAGGCTCTAATTCAACATTACATTTAATTTGCTGTCCAAATTCAGCAAAAGAATTCTGAAAGATCAAATAATGCACAATCATCATATTGAAGATCAGCAGCACACCAAGTTTGTCCTTGCGCACATTTACCTGTAAATGCACAGCATAGAGCCACCGTGTAACATACACACAAATGAGACGATCATAGAAAATGCTGTGCTATAGTAGGCATACCACTGCATCAATATATAACACCGTAAAGTGCACCAGCCTATTTAGAGTTGTGGTAGTCTAGGACACATTAAATCACGACACTGAGCAGCAGCACATCAGCACAAGGTTAGACAATGTAATTAACTGTAAGGCATCCGGGGAGCTGCTGTGTCAAATCTGCACACTCTTACTACATACACCTTGTATTCAGATACACACTCAGGGGAGAGCATGTCAGCAATTAAAAAGTAATGATTCACTTGCAACCAACCTGGAGGACTGCTGCTGTATGTATGAATGCACATACTGTAGCACTATTCTTGCGAGACAAGATGCATGTTAGGATAGAGACAAGCAGAATTCTTCGGGGGAGGATGCAAATTCAGATTTTAAAGTATTTTTCAAGTGGTACTAGTTCACCTACGAACAACAGCAATAACTCCTCGATATTTAGGCATTGGTCACAGATCCTTGACTGAAATAGACAAGTGCAGACTTTTCAATTTCTAGCCAGAGACCACCGATTTTACAGGCTGAATTGCCAACTGTCAGTGGCAGCTGTAGCAAAATTCCTAATTAAACTAACACACATAATGTTAGCTTCATGAGTTGGTTAGAAAAGCCATCTCCAGCCTACGTTATGTTTCCAGCTAAATGTCACAGATAATTCCCAGGAAATAAAGAAGCAGTGTTGTTGTCATATTGCTGTGCAAAGCTAGTTTATATTGTTATAAATGTGATGAAGAAAAATGTAAGGTCAGACTTCTGCTGAAATACAACACTATGTGGTTGCTTATCTCACATACTTGTTCACATTTTGAGACAGTGGGCTCTAGTTTCTTAGCGCAACGCGAGGAGGCGCAGGCCGCGCAGGCCGCGTATCCAGAGTCTGGCACGCTTTACACCTGGCGCGCGGTCAATTCGACAGATTGGTAGACCCAGCTGTGCCGAGGTAGGTGTGGCGGTGCAGCAGGGGGAGGCGTCAAGGATTCAGCCCGGCGCAGTCGTAGATTCGTAGCCAAATGCTCCGCCGAAGGTGCGCCAAAAGCTTGCCAGCTCGAACCTGGTCTGCTCTCAGTGCAAGGCGAAGTGCAGCCTGCACAGCGTGCACACGTCACCAAGACCTCACAGGCAGCTTTCCACACTTTCACAAACATTTTAGTGCAATAAATTATCACAACAATCAGTATGTAATGCAACGATATTAATCAGCACGCACATTTATAAATATATTGATGGTGTGCCGAACCTGGTCTCCTCTGCCGGTTGCCAGGGAGACGGAAAGATACCGACCGAAAACACCGGGCGTCTGACGCTGCTGCAGTCTCCTTGGTGACGGCAGTAGCGTCATGGTGAAATGATGGCGCTCGCCACGGTGCATTAAAAGGTGAGGAGAGGAGCACATTTGATTGGTGAAGATCTGACTCGGCTGTGTTAAACCCACTCCACGCCTTCTCTCCTCCTTCCCTCCCACTTGCGCCGGTGGGACGGACGAAGTGGGAAGGGGGGGTATTTGCGCCAGGGTACGTGGCGTGCCAAACTTCCAAAGTGCACCTGGACACACCCCGTTGGCATGGCGGAGCTGCGCTGTGCCCAGACTGCGCCTGGTGCGCGAAACTAGAGCCCAGTATGTTTTCACTTCTAACATTGCAGGATTTAGAACAAGTGTGATATAACGTTGGCACAACTTCCTCAGATCCAATAAGAGTTGTCAATGTTAAAGTAAACTCTGACAGCAATCAGCTTCCACACAGTGACAAAACACTGGTTCTTTTTACACAACCTGTAACCTCTGAGGCTTCTTGGCTCAACACTCAGGTACACCTATAGCTAGTTCGGTGGACGTGCTAATGATTGTGGGTGACATTACATTAGAGCAGAGCATTCCTGACACAGTTCTGGAAAGGTTACAGAGAAGACAGTACAATCAAAGTGTCACTCTTGTACACCACTCGAGCATTCGATGAAATCCAAAGCTCGACCAGTCTGTTCCGCCTTGGTACGAATGCAAAGTTTTGATTTGACAAACACAGGTCAGGGGAGGGATTAAGCCAACATTCAATAAGAAAATGAAACTGTGGTTGCGGTTGGTTTTAGATCATCACAGTTGATGTCCTACACATGAATACACATTTATCCTGTCCTTACACGCCATTTTGTTTCAATCCACTCATATTATGATGGCCCATCAATCTTTCAGTATCATTCTATCAACCCAAAAAAAGGACTTTTAACGGTCAACCAACTTACCTGCATGTGAAGTTCGATCCTTCACCGTCAAGGCAGGTGGCTCCATTGAAGCACAGTGAGACATTAGAGGCAGCGTCTTTGCAGACATCTATGTCACTCTCACAAGTTTTTCCCGTGTAACCGTCCTGACAGAAGCATGCATACTTATCAATGAGATCCACACACGAGCCTCCATTCAAACAGGGGCTGGGAGCACAGTCCTGTGAATGAAAATACATCAAACGTGTGCAGGAGACAGTCACAAAACCAAGAATAGGAGATATTTTGGCAAATACAACCATAAGACGCATGGTTTGTGTTAAAAAAATAAAGGAATAAACAAAGAATTGTAAGTAGTTGAAAATGAAGCAGGTGATCAGATTACAGTTGAGCTAAATATTCACAGAGACCCTTTAGGCAACTCAATGTTTTATCTCCAGAGTCCGGCACAAGCTGTGGCTTAAATCAATTAGGCATTAGCAATTTTCTTTTAATGATGTATTTGTACAATGTGTACATGATCCTGGTAGTTCAATTGACTTATCTTGCAGAAAAATCAATGGAGATAGTGATACCAAAGGGCACGCAAAGATTACAAAACTCTCCAGTCCACACATTCCGTTTGAACATGAACATCTAGCAGGTTTATTAACTAAGCTCGACTCACGTCAATGTTTGTTTCACATCTGCTGCCCGTCCATCCAGATTCGCAAAGACAGGAGTACGAATATACTCCATCCTCACAGCTGAGAGGGCCACAACAGATGGGGTTAGAATTGATTCACCACAATTATACGATAATGAAATTGACTAAAAAGCGTTCATATATGCAGGTTTTTCGCTGTATAGTTCATGCAGAATCCTGCCAGGAGAAAAGTCTTTTGAATGAATGAGTATTTCCCCTTTCAATGGAATTAATGACTATAATTTAGAGACCACAGAGACAACCTGTAAGCGCGTCACATTAGCTCCATACAACGTGTGACATATGTCTCCACTCATGGCGTTGGCAAAGAGTGTAATTAAAAATAATTCCACGTCATTTCTGCATAATTTGCTGTGTTTCTGTTTTCAATGACAGAGAGAAATCTGTACCTCCCATGAAGACAAGGCGCTGACATGCATTCATCAATGTTGGTTTCACAGTGGAGCCCAGCGAACCCATCAGGGCACAAGCAGTGGTATCGATTAGCCGCGTCAATACATCTCCCACCATTTTGGCATGGGTTTGAAACACATTCATCGATGTTAACGTCACACCTTGGCCCTGGGGAGACAAAGCATATTTTAATGCTGTAAATATTTAACAACAATAACCATGAATAATAATAAATAAGTAAGAGAAAGGTCTTTCGTTAGTCAGGGGACAGTCAAGAATATGGACAACTGACTTTAGAGTTGCAGCAGTGGGTTTGAATCTTCTGTCAAGTCTAACCTCAAGGCATCTATGCAGCCACTTGTAAAGTAAACACGGGAAATTAAAGGCCGAATTTGGATAATTCTGCAAAAACTGTACGACTGCATTTTGGATCTCTGGAGACATTGGTGTACATGCTCCGGGACATGGACCCATTTTTACACTGTTTTGTTTGTTTGACAAACTGAGAGGAATAAACAACACTGGCTTTGTTTATTGCAATGAGGAAATATGCTGACAAAATGCATCAGTGTGGCTCTTGCATGTTTTTAGCAGTTTCTGGATGCAGAGATTATTTATTGTATGTCAGGCCATGGCTACTTGTCAGGATAAATTCAATGCAGGTTTCTGTCTTTTCATTGGATTGTATCGGAAAAAACACCATCTTTATCCTTTGGTGGTAACCATAGGCTTATAGCACCTGTCAATTTAAATGCAATTATCAGAAAAACAGTATATTCTATTGACATAATTCATTTTTTTTCAATGTAATGTAACATCAAATGCAGGTCAGATAGGTCACACTGGTTAGAGCCGTGTTGTTTTCTTTTTCTTTACTTTTACTTACAGCAATGTATTTTTGAGATTGTAACCTTGACCTTCATTGTGAATGATTCTCTCTAAAGCAGAGAAAATCATACTGCAGTCATAACGTTTTCAAGGGATCTGGATGAATATGAAGCAGCAAAGGTTGAATTAATATACAATTTTTACATAAAAATAAAAGTCACAGCTTGGCTGAAGAACTAAAGAGCTCCCAGTCCATTCAAAATCAGATCGTATTTGTCCCATCTGGCTAAAGGGAAATCTACCGTCAGGTCTGTAAAACCAACAGAGTGATGAATTGAAACCCACAGATGTTTTAACCCAATATCTACAAACTTTTACAGCACACAATATGAAAATAAACTTGTGAAGACCTTAAACTTAAGATACGAGATCCATCAGATATGAGGGCCAGTGTGACTTCTGATAAGTGCTGTCTGTCAGGGAGTACTAGATTGATAAGTACAGATGGGGACAAATGAAAGTCAAGCATGGTTGTTGTAAAAATAATTTGTAGTTTCAAATTTCTGCAAAATCACTCAACACAAAACTTTAATATATGTGTAGAATTAACAGATGAAAAGATTCAAAATAACCCGTATGGTCCAAACAGCAGTGCGCATACTGTCCAGAAGAGGCTGCCTCACTGACATGTTTTTCCTCTCTAGTGCCTTAAGTATCCTTTGATATAAAGTGATCACAGACTGACAGGGATGGTAAACATGGGCATGCTATATGTAGTTTCCTGGCTTTGCATTAAAGGAATTCTAGAGCTCAAGTTTTTTTTACCTCAAGTTACCTCTTGCTCACGCATTATTTTTCTATTACTGACAACGTACCTTGGATGCTTTTAATGAGGAGGGCTTTTCTATGGGATGTATATTAATTCAACTTGCGTCCCTTGATTCTGTTTGACATCTCATTAATTATTACACAGGGAAACATCCCTTAGTTTCTTGCTGGCATTAGCTTTAATTATCAGTATCCAGCTTACGGTAAATAGCAGCTGAATCAAAGCGTGAAGCAGAAATATCATCGGAAGTGGAAGTTTAAACCTTTTTCTACATGTGAACTTGTAACGGTTATTTGAATTATTTGAATTTTGGAGGATGGATAGATATTATGTAACTGATGATAGTGGGACTAATGACTAGGAACAGAATCACTTTGTTATATGCAGTATGTAAATATAACCACAGATGTCTAATTATGATGAGCCGTTAATAACGCTATACTAAAGGCAAAGTCTTTAGGGGATTAGTTGTAAAGCTATATGTCTATTTCTATGTAAACATGCAGTAAGTAATGTCAAACCAAAGTCAAATTCCAGATACACATAAATAAAGCCAGTTCTGATTCCAATTATAATGTTGATAGTTGAGTTGAGACAATTATTTTATTAATTATCATTATTATTATCAATTATTTGATCAAAAGAAAAAACAATCCCCAACAATTGTGATGATTGATTAATGGGTTCAGTAATTTATTAAGCCATGCACAATTTGCAGACATCACCTTGGGCTACAATCAATCAATTTAAAAATTGATCATGAGATTAATGGATAACGAAAATGAGTATTAGTTGTAAGCCTGGTATGAACAATAATTCAGTTACTAGATCTGGTTGGATTTTAACGTCCCTGTTTTTGTGCTCACTGATAATAATAGAGTGCTAATAGATGATGATGATGACATTGAGAATTTCTAGCGAACACAAAATATAACCATAAAGACACATGACATCTTTCATGCAATTTCATGTGTCGCATTCACTGAACCGAAAAAGTCACACGCCGCATTTTGTTTCTGAAAAAGTGTTCCGGTCACTTCAGGTAATCCACAGAACATGCTGTCAACAGTTTTAATGGGGACAGATTTGTTTCTTCATTGGAAAGTAGTGAAAACTGTTCACTGGTCTGTGGACGTGTAAAAATGTGTTTTTTTAAATTTTGTTGGAAGTGACCCTTTAAAAACATCTTAAACTGATCAAACAAAATGATTCAATCAAAAAGCCTATGAAAAGAAACATGCTATATTATGACCCTTATAACTCACTATAAGAGCGGCACATGCTGCAACAACCATTGGCCATTTTGATGTCCCTGAGAGGACTCAGTGAGGTGCAGCACTGAACTAATGGAAAACTGTGTCACATACCCTAAGCGCCGTGTATCCTTACATGACTACACGGCATCACATCTGCAAAGGCAAAGTCCCCCATACAAACTGTACTGCGCCAAATGTGCTGACTCAAAGGGAACACATGAATTATCCTCAAAACAACTTGCATCTTCGCTGTCCATCAGCCACGTTTAAGGCAGTCTGAAGATCCACTAAGTAAGTCGGCTTTATTCAGAGAGTTGATGAAATTCATTATTTATGCAGACCTCACAAAAATAGCAACCAGATCATAGAAGAAATGAAGGGGAGGGGAGGGTTCAAGCTGTGAAGGAAACACCAGATAACAGAAGCTGTCAAAATGAGTCTCCCTCCTGCCAACAAATCAGAACACAAGTTAGGAAAACACACTGATGACTGTTTAGAGTCGTCTAAATTATAGCACGGAGTGCTTCAAAGAGATCCACAGAAGTGACTAGTTTTGCTGAGGAATTAAAATGTAATGAATGGGTTGTAGCTAAATCTTTGACCGGGCATTTTCGTGATGTTTTTTACTAAGTGGCAAAAAGATGATCTACTATCCCTGACATCTATTTGAGACTTCCAGGAAGTGAGAGATGAAAATTTATGCCTGATTGTCGTTAATCATTCGGTCTGCTTTTCATCTGTGGGCTGAGACAGATGTAAACAAACACGGTGACAACAGGAGCAAGATTTTATTCACTGCCTCCTGTGTTTTACCGTGAAACAGAATAAATAAAGGGTGCACAAAGTCTGCCGTGCACTCCTGTTAACTCACTAATGTGAAACGACTTCCTTCTTGTGCCAAACCGATAACTCCTTTCATTTAGCCAGAATGAAAGATATATTGCAACCGGAAAATTCACAGTTTATGGCTGCAAAGGTTAAAAACGATCCCTGAACTCATAATAACGATAGAAAGTTGTAACAGAAAATGAACTATGGGTAATGTGATACACAAGTGTGACGAGGGAAATGAAGCAATAAGTAAAAAATGATGTCGGGAAAGTCTCCTATTCATTGAATACACACATTTTGAAGACACTTGTTTTTCACATTATCCATACACTGGTGCTCACATTATGTGTGTTAATGTTTTTATTTATGCTACAAGTTAAAATACTTCAGGTTCTGGGTTGACATTTTACACCCAATGCAAAACATTAAAGAGACTGAACTATAAACGAGACATGGAATTACATTTTGAGTATTTAGTTCTGCAGGCTGGTCAACAAGGGTCTGAAATAATTTAAAAAATTCTAATACTTGCTAAGCAAAGCAAATACTACTAATTATAGCTAGATCACAAATTGTCTTATTTCTTCGATATTGCTTGACGGATTAGCGAGAGAAAGACATGTAATCTGAAATCAAAAGAGCTGAGGCTTAATTGTGATAAGCTCTGAAAACACAGACTGCTCCCGTGACACATCGCTGGCCTGACACTTCTGTTTCTGAGAGGAGAATTGTGCTGAGCCCAAAAACACCATGCATAAGTCATGCACTAACACAAGAACTGTCTCAGCCTTCACTTGATACAATTAATAAATTCAATTGAAGCATTTGCACAAGCAGAAAGTGTTATTCCAGTTGCATTAAATATACACCACATCTCCAAAGCAACAGATCTTTGCAGAGACGAAACATTATTCATCAAGTTCACCCGGCAAAAGACTGAGTTTACTGAAGCCAAACAACATTGCCACGGCCGGAACATCATCATCCAACAATGTGCTGACTGAGGAAGCTGCAACAATGTGCTGATTGCACTGTACCATCACTCAAGGGAACACGCTCCTTAATGATGGGTGAAGAAGAGAAAAGAGAAGGTGACGAATAGTGTGCTTAAACTGTGATTTATATAAACAAGATTACCCATTAATCATGTTGCTGTAATGACTTCTGACCTCAGTACAGAACACAGCGCCCGTGTACAGTCAAATAATGCATTGTTGAGATTGCGGAGCCTTTTAGACGAAACATCCTGAATGATGATCAGACGCCTCAGATCTAGGCAGCTGCCAAGAGCAAGTAAGATGCAGCATCCTTTATAGTGTTAGTCAATATGACACCGAGTGACACCGTGTATAAAAATAAAGCATAATCACACATGATTAGGTTAGAGCCATAACTAAAAACTGTGACTGAACAAGTGATTCATATTGACACCTGACTTTTAGAAAGATAAAAGAAAGCTTTAAAATGATGATAAAAGCTGGCAGAAGCGTCAGAAATGCAAATAAAATAATTCTCTGTCTTCTTGCCTCAGTTATTTCATAAAGTTCAAACATGTTGCATGTAAAAAGCTTTAAAACAAATATGGCATAAGAATTAATACGTACAAAGGCTTTAAGAAGGAGTGGAAAATATGCTGAAACTAGAGAGGAGAAAATATGCACTGACTGACCACCACTAAGAAAATTCAATATGGATACATGGATGCAGGCAGAAATTAAGTCTCATTACAGCTTAATCACATCCATGAAAGTGAGCATGGCGTGAGATATAGCACCGGACCGATGCATTAGCAAGCAGCTTCAACTGTTCCAGTCAAAATGAATGTTGGCATTCGATATGCAAAAAAAAAGAAAAAAACATCCCTTGACTTCCCTGATGGCTGAAGCAAATAATATGATAATACTATCAAGTGACACAACGCGTTACAATACTTCAGAGACAGAAGAGATGACACATCATACCATCAAAGCAGAATAACATTTAAGTCAATTCCAATTAGGCTGCAAAAACCCGACGTGATGAATCGCCCTAAGTTGGTAAATTTATGATTAGACTGGAGTAAAAAGAAGTTACAAAGAGCTGCAGTGGCACCATGTACCCAGTTGTGTTTTTTGTGAAAAGTTGCAATGCTATTACATGCGTTACTAGAGCAAATATTTTGTATATATATTTTTTGAGTTCGAGTTGGTTTGAGCCAATCCAAACTGTATCCTCTGGCCGCTTGCTCTCTTGGGGAACCCTGTTTCCTCAGATGAGCTTAGAGCAACAGAAAAAGTAATGACTTGTACTATGCTGCACATAGGCCTAATAATAAAAGCTGCTTCTGTGGGAATTGGGCCATGCGTGTCAGGTTCGGCTCTCCAGAGTAGCAATACCTCAGAGACTTCCCCCCCTCTCTCAACTGGGGAAGGATAAATTGATGATACAGTGTGGAAGACAAATGAAATTAATCTTCCCAGTACCTGACAGGAATTGGCTTTAGATAGTGCGCACACACACACGCACACACACGGGCGCTAAAATAGCTTGATATCCGCCTGAGTGGAAAATAAGACAAATGGACTGAAGCAAAACAACAATGGCGTTCTGAGCCTGAAGAGACTGATGAAATGAAATAAAGGCAACTAACAGACACTGAGACGTTTTCATCAGATAAAACAGGTGACGTGAATTTATCCCTTGTTAGCTTTCACTGAGAGGCAGGCACTGTATCTTCCAGAGGCGGGCGGGCTAATTAAAAGCATTGTGAAGCAGGTTTTTTTATTATTTTTTTTCTTACACTAAGCCAGATCTGTGTCAGAGTCGCCTCAGTGGCGTGCGGCCGCAGGAGTCATGGTAAGCTTTTTAGACTCTCATATTGATCTTCATGTCACCTGAGGGCGAAAGAGCTACCTGAGTATCCAGGGCGACAGGCACACTTGAAGCCCCCGGGCGTGTTGATACAGATGCCCTCGTGAAGGCAAGGTGAAACTTCACACTCATTCACATCCAGGTCACACAGCGTTCCAAAATAACCAGGAGGGCAAATGCAGTGGAACCTAAGGAAGATGTGATAATACTCAGTCATTAGGAAATAAAGTCCAGTGACCACCAGACTGCAGACAGTAATGATAGCACACTTCAGTGTTATGTTTAGGTCTCACTGTAAAAAAAAAACACTTTCAAACAAGCAAAACATTTTTTCTCAGTTAAAAACTACACACACTCAAAAAAAAAAAAGAAAAAGTGTGTGTGTTCTGCAGATAAAGACCCATTTTTCATTCTCAAACTGACTGGCAGCTCTTCACACAAAAATTAACAATATGACAGCAATTAAGCCTCCCCGTGTGTAACTTAATTTGGACCATGTTTGATGACTTATTACTAAAGCAAAGAGCTCAGCCCGTCCAATAATGCAGTTTACTCATCCCTCTCTGCAGCTGGAGGTGGGGTCTAATATCCCCAGACCGCACACCTCAGAGGAGACGGTTATCCTGCCTGTGAGTGATATAATAAGAAAACATATTAGGCACCTCTGTGCTAAAATCTAAACGGCATCTTTTGATTAGATCATTTTTCATCTGTAAACAAGTTACATCATATCAAATTCCTGTAATATGCTAAACCGGTTTTATTGTCATGTGGCACAACACAACCACCTGCTTATGTAATCTGCACAGGCTGGTCTGAAACATCATTTCCACAAGAATGCACATATTGAGATTTTTTTTTTCTATTTATGCTCACTGTATCTTTAGATAAAAGATGGTTAGATATAAGTGAGCAAGGTCTCAGCGAGCATCCTGAAGAGTCTGATTCATCGCCCCGGTACAGATGGACTTGTTCTGCTTGTTGGGTCAGGGGGACGGAGGAAGCGGCGCGCGCAGTGTTTGCGGTGGGCAGCGAGGTTAAAACACACCTGATGTGAACTCCCTGGACTGTGCAATCAGGGAGAGCGCTCTGAGCAGGGCCGGGTCACATGGGAGGGAAATCATGACGGGAGACAAACTGGAGACAAACCATTTAGGACTCAAATTGGCCCTGGGACTTCTCTACCCATCTGTCCGACTAAGCCTGGAAGCCCCGGGGCTCCCATTAAGCACAGCAGAGAGAAGCACCAGTGGAGTAAAGCCCAATCTAGATACATGATGTGTTCCTGCTGAATTCGCTCTCTGTCTCTGGAATAGCAGCTTATGTATGTCAAGGATGAAGACAGGCTTGTTATATAAATTCAAACACTTTGAAGAGGAACACCACAAAACAAACTCAGGGAATGAATTCTGCCTGGCTTTGCTGATATGTACAATGTGTTTAAAAGCACACCGTGAGTAAAGGCTATACGGTGTATGTATCCATACTTACTCGCTCACAAGGTCTTGACAAATGGCACCGTTGTGGCAAGGACTAGAGGTGCACTCATTGATGTCTTCCTCACAGTGAAGGCCAGAAAATCCCATCTTACAATCACAGCTGGAAAAGAAAAATCATTAATATTGATATTTTGTCTCAGATAGAAAAAAAAAAAAAGATCTATCTGTTTCCTGCTGGCGTACGCACAGAGCGGAAAAAATCATTACAAGTTTAATGATATTAATTACACATCATATTTAGCGTGATTGCACATACAGGCCATAACATGCAGGCCTGGATTTTGACTCTTTAACTAAAACCAAAGCTTGCATGACAAGAGCAATTAAGGCACTTTTTTTTTTGAGACCTTTGACAATTTGACCTCATTTCAACCTGAAATGGTACATTACTAAATCCATTAAATAAATTAAAAACAAGGGCATGAGCTCAGAACCAAACTATTAACTTGGGGTAATCTACTATCAAAATTACAGCCTGTAGCCTGTACGGCAATGATGGAAACTGCTTTTGACACGATTGATTTACAAATGTTTAAAGTCCATCACCGCTCAGCCGGACCTCTTTGTGCCTCCCAAGAAATGAAAAGCTGGTTATGGATAACGCTCTTTACCTGTAACTGTTGACCCGGTCCACACAGTCGCCCTGGTTTTGGCATGGATTTGAGCTGCACTCATTGGTGTCAATTTCACACCAACTTCCTTCAAATCCTGAAAGATAGATGAGATGGTCATGGATCAGCAGGCCCCACTACATCCTGAAAACGTCAGGGCCGATGATAACAAAGGCCCCAGTGAATGCCATTTTAATGGAACTAGTAGCCCCTGTAGCATATCTCATCTTCCAGCTCTCAGCACTCACTGTTTCCCCTTTGAGAGTGTGTAAGTCTAATAATACTTTAGTGCCACAGACAGATTGGTCTGAGGGTTAGTGGTTTGGGGTTTGGGAGGTGTGTGTCTGTGTGCGCGACCGTGCACATGCCTCTGTGTGTGTGAGAGAGAGAAAAATAGTGAGCGAGTAGTGGGACATCTTGTTAAGTTAGGGTAAGAGGGAGAGGCTAAGCCCAAGAGCTCTTTTGCCCTTGTTCATTAGGGGGTTGAGGGGCAGGATGGCTAAGCAGATCAGCATGGATGTTTTGTTGTACTTTTGAAGGCAGCCTGGGAGCTTGTAATGTTCTGCCTGTCGGAGGTATTCCTCTGGTGCTTGGTCCTGGACTGGTCCATAAGATGGTTTTCTGCTGAACAAGTCAAACTAAAAAAAATCTCATCTTTTAGTATTTAATCTTTTAGTATGTTTTGTACTGTGGTGTTCAACTTTTTTTTAATTTATTGCCTTGTCTGTTTTAAGGTACTGATCTGAACAAAATGAATGTAACTTTATGGGCAATAAAGAATATGTAATTTAATCTAAAAAAGTAATGAATGATTTAAAAAAAAAATGAAATGAATCCCTCATGCATGTCCAGCTGGAAGCAAATAATGGCCATAAAGATTCAACTTTTACAAGCAACTAAAAAAAACGAATAAAGTAGTGAAGCTGAATCATTACTGGATAGATGCATGTATAAATTCAAATTACAGCACTGAAATATTTCACTTTGAAATCTGTTTTTATACATGTGCTCTGAATTGCCCTTTTCAAATCCCCAAAAACTTTACCTCCATTAAAGATATTCAAGTAGTAATATTCATAAAACCGATTCAAACTGATCCGATTCAAGAAGTCAGATTCAGATCTAAAAAGTATAAAATACTCTCAGAAAAATTAAAGATATGACAGTCAGACCTGAACATTGAGGATAACAAGGGTAATAAATCAAGCCTCGCTTATCGATTCTTTGTGCCCATTGTTGGCTTCTGTGCAATTGATTTCCAGCTCTCTCTGACTTTTTCTGCCACTGCACTTGTCGTGGTGTGAGCAATGATACAAAAGATGCCATTTCCTGTCCAATCCCACCATCAGACTATGAGCTCCGACTTCCAAAAACTACTACTGCGTTGTCCCTGCAGAGCACCATCTGCCACACATAATTAAAGGCAATACAAGCGTATAACAAAGCGTTAATAAAACTAGCTTATAATGAGTGTTAGTGCTGTTATTGTTTCCTTGTCTCATTACATTCTCTCCCGTTGCTTCAAGTTTGAGTTAAATATAATATTTGAACTATAATGGGTTTTGGCTCGTGTAAGTATAAATTCTCAGCTGAGAGAAGAGCTTGTATCAGTGACAATGAGGGGGGCTAAAATTATATTTGACACCAGCACATGCAGTTTAATTTTGCAAATGTGAAACCTGGGGAGGTGTTTACAAAGGAGCAAATGTTTTATACAATATTATACTTAATAATTATACTGTGTTTGGTGTCATGAAACAATGTGCGATGTCCATATGCCCATGCACATCTCTTTAGGTCACTAGAGAGGTCTGAGGGTCTCCTGTACTGTATGTAATGATACCATACAGTATCTACCACAGATGGTAGAACGATGTAGATCATAAATATTTCAGAACAGCTAGATGCAGTTATTGTAACCCACTATTTGTGGTTTGCTATTCAGCCAGATGAAAATACTTACCAACCGAACGGAGCTCTCGAAACAACCCTGACTGTGCATTTTTAATAAGCTGACAAAACTGTAGTGTATATCATTATGTCTTTGAAACGCTGAGAGACAATTTTCCAAGCCAACTGGAGGAGTGATGCTAATGAAAAAAAAAAAAGAAAAAAAGCACGACAGCGACACCGCCGCAGCTCCGTGCATCTTGGGACGTTAAGAGTGAGAGGGAATCCGTGAGACCACAGAGAGCACAGAGCATCTGGTGAATTATGGGACAGCACAGGTTTCCCAAGCTGGTCTGTCAGTCAAAGCGATGGTGGGGCACCTCGGGGACTATTTCGAATGTCACCGCAACGTAATGCATCTTCTGCCACTAGCAGTGACTGGAGGCTTCTCTTTGACAGAGTACAGAGAGGGATACCCAAGGCGCGTCCTCACGTAGTCATTCCATCATCTGGCCGAAGCTACAGAGTGTGATCACTGCTCCTGCCAGTGAATGTCTCCTAGGAGAAGAAATTGTGGGTAATCCCCCATGGATAGTGAACTAACTTTGATGGACATTTCAATTGAAATATAAGTGATGTCTTCATTTTAACAGTATGAATTTGGTTTGGACTACCACATTCATGACTATAGTCTTCTTATCAAGGCTGCTGTCAGTCGGATCCAACAATCTCTCAAAGGGGGCTCAGGTACGATGATCCACAGCTTGTGCAATATAGATTATGGTCTTTGTCTGTGGTCTCGTCTGTGTTGCAATGCATCAAGTGGCAGACGTCACAGATCGCTTAATCTGTGTGTGATTTTCATGACGAAACTAAGATGTGTCATCATTCAGTTTTCTGACAGCTGAACTGAGCCCTCATCTTAAATTTCTGTGCCTCTAACCTGCGCTCTGATCTGATCCCTCCAACATTCATCAAAACTAATTAATTTAATTTCTTTAAAGCTAAATCCTTAAATATTTATATCCCTGCCAATCACTGTTCAAAGGTGATCAATTAATCTATGGGTGCATAAGTCATTATGGTCATGCATAATAACAGCTGAAATAGTGCTAATTCTTGCTTGGATGCAATGCTAACCGACCAAAAATCTAACAATTGTTGTGAAATTTAGTCATCGCAACCAAATGGGAGGTAGAACATTTTCTATTCTGAACTCCTCATGAGCTTTCATGTTTGTGCTACCCACATGCCATATTGTCAACCTGGCACTGAAGATTTTTCATGATCATTATAAATATGAACAACTCTACTGTACAACATGAGTTACTTAAATTTATACATCAGCTCTCACTACAAATGCGCAAAGAAACCTCAGGAGATTTTATATCTGTAATGCCCTTGTGCGGCCGTCCCCAAGTGGCCTGTCAGCAGAAACAGAACACTACTGTCTTTGACAAAGCAAGAACTTCTTTCTAATACAAGGAAAA
This sequence comes from Haemulon aurolineatum, assembly GCA_038406115.1. Lineage (NCBI taxonomy): Eukaryota > Metazoa > Chordata > Actinopteri > Lutjaniformes > Haemulidae > Haemulon > Haemulon aurolineatum. Next base: position 4,120,949 of record JBCAUF010000044.1, read on the forward strand.
TGGATGATACTCTCTAAGACAAACATTAGAGTACTGCGTGTGCTTGCCATGATTTTCTGTTGACATGAAAAATGTGCCAACACTGTGGCAGTCTGCATTCGCACAGAAAGCAATAAACAAAAGCGAGAGGAAAAAGAATGTGGCCACACTGATCCATCACTGCACAGAGAGGAATCTGATGGAGCGTTGCTGTACATTTTGGTTTGTTCTTGCAGTCCCCTTACATAAATCACATCCTGTTTATTCAAAATCATAACTGATAAGATGATGACTATGTAACATAGCTGTCAGTTCCAAAAAGTTTATCAACTCCAGAATTGTTTTGTCTGTAAAAACAGCAGTTACATATGGCACAGGCAGACACATCATCAATTCCATGCAACAAATAACTCAAGATAAGCAATCAAGACCAAATGTAAATGGCCTCACGAAGAAGATATCAAATTAGTCATCATAGCTGTGTTTCTCATCATCAAGGAGTAGAGCGAGCGTGTGAGTCCTTCACACGCACTGACCAGAAACTGGGTTACTTGAATAAGTGGGTTAAGAATAGAAGTCTTTTTGCATGTAAACAGCAGCCACTGCAGCCAATTTACCCCACTGCTACACACCTGGACCACCTCCTCAGCACCGCTAATGAAGGCACAAAATGATTAAACACTGAGTTTATTTAAAATTTGTTTACTGTACAGCTGTTACAGACCCGAGCCTATTTTTATACATTATGTATAAATGTAGACACAAACCTCTTTCTCACTGTGGTGCACAGGAACTTAACCACAGCTATTCTCCAGTTTAAACAGTGCTCACAGTACACACCTGATGTTTTCACTGAAACTATTAACTTTTCTGAATCGCAAAAAGCACTTTACAACAGTGCTTAATCAAAGGTCTTCTTCTTTTACTGTCAACATAATTCTGTGTTTTTCAATTTCTCGGGTACACAAAAGTAAACCATTTAAGAAACCTCTCAGGCCACAAAGGTATTAAAGCTTACATCACAAGCTGTGGTTATACTGTATATTCCTAATTCCAGCTTTGACTGTGATTATCCACTGATGTCTCCTTGTAAAAGTATACTATAAAACAAGAAGCTAAACGTTCAAAGTAGAAGAAGTGAAAAAAGCCATGTGGAGCAGCCTTGGTGCAGGTGTGTTGTCTCGGAGGTCTGCGCTAAAGACAGCCACCTCCATTAAATGACCTAAAATACTGGAAATACATGAGTTGGCTCCAATTGAGTGCCCTATTATATCATCCACACTTCATAACCCTGTCACTGTACCTCTTCAATTACAAACTGTGTTCCAGGATGGAGGAAAAATCGGAGTATGCTGTGAACTTTAAAGCTCCATTAAGCAATATTTTTTAAAATTATGATTAAATCAAATTATCACTCAGTGAAGTGAAAGGGTTGCAAGAACGTCTGACCCCACTGAGAATCAACAGTGTTCTGCTTGGTGTTGTGGTTTGCTGGTCTAAAGGTTATTGCCTTGTCTGCCATATAACACAAACAGGCAATGATGTCTTTTTAGCAGTTGGCAGGACAAACCAGGTATAAAATATGAGCAAACAGCAGGCTTGCCTTAGACAGATGGCAAGTGTTGCCAGTGTTTCTCTACTTCTACTAAATGCATAATATTAACACAGTGTAATTCTTGTTGCTCTGTTGTTGTTTTTCAGTCTTCTCTCTGCCTACAGAGGACTAAAACTGCTTAATACACCCTTAGCCAGTTATTACAATTTATCATTTTAACATGAGGAAAAAAACAGGATTATAACTTTATAAAATTACATATATTGGCTATGCTTAAGAGCATATTAGGAAATGTGTGGGACAAGTTAAAATTTGAGTAAACATAAAATATCCTATCTTAAAAGTGTCCTCTGCTGCCCAGCTGTCATAAACAAAATGAAAGAGTACTCTGACTTGATACAAATGCAGATGCACTCATCTAGGTCGCCACTGGCTGTTACCCAGCCCTTACAGCAATAAGCTTCATGGGATGTGGTGAGCGCTTTGGTGGCTGTTTTTTCCTGTGAGTTCTGCCTCTCAGGCTACACACAGGCTGCCTTTGGCCATTTGATTGTTGGAGCTTGCTGGAGCCCTACACAGCCTGGCAGCTTTGCCAACAGCAGTCACTAATCAGTGATGAAAAAATAAAGAAAGAACTGAAAAAATAAGTTTTATTTACACATATGTTAATTAATAGATAACAATATGTTTTTAATAAATAATGTGTATATTGTGACATAATCTCAGGTCTCTGTGTCTGAAACTGACACACCCATGCTCGTGGCTGTGCTCCATAAAATGAGTTTATTCTGTCAGCTCTGTGGTCCATCTCCACAGACATACAGAGAGACCATTTGGGTATTTTTACCTGCTGTGAAGCATTCAGGGGTTAAACACCAATATGTTAGAAACTACTGATGACTGAGAATTTTTATGAGGGGGAAACCTCTGATACCACTATGTGCTCATCAATGCATTTTTCTGCCCTTTTTTGATGCAGCTGTTGTTCGGGCTGGAAAAAGGGGTTTCAAAGAGAAAGTGGAAGAAAGAACCACCTTTTGCCCCCAGCAATGAAATATCACTAGCACGTTGAGACCTTTGCTCACTGAAGGGGCACGTTCTCATACTGAGACTGAACACCTGCTACATTTTAATATTTTGTTACCTCACTTTGAGTATATTAGACTACACTGTACTTCTCCAAATGCAGTTGTGCTAAACATGCTATAAAATCATCTTAAAATACAGTACGGTCATTGGCTGCCTCTTGTCATGGACCATTACTCTGTGAGAGAGATTTCTTTGAAATATCTTTGATCTTATTAATTGTACTAAGGGGCAAGGAATGGTTGCTGTGGAGGCTTACTGTCACATTATATTGGTTTAGATGCATTAAGTTTAAGTGATAAGTCAAAATGCAACACATTTTAATTTTAAATGCTGCTATCTGAGCCAGGGCGCTCCTGCAAAGAAATATCTATAATCTCAGTGTAGCACTTTCCTCCTGAAATAGAGTTATTATTATTGTTATTGAACATCTTGTGAGCTGATATGAAGCAAAACGGTAAATGTGGTTAGCATGAAATGAATCTATATGATTAGAATGCATAAAGATGATAAGCTAAATCTGGCTAATCTGGGATAGTATGCTATAAAACTTTAAAAAAATAAAAACACTTGATTAAATTCAGTTGATTCAGGCTGTGTACAGTATTTACTGTAGTGTTGGCCCAAAAGTTAATGTGCATTATGTTTGATATCACAATACTGTGCTGAGAGAAGGAAAAAGATATTCATACATCTGCCAGGGCATCTGCTTTATAAATTGAGACATATCCACTATAAGTCATACTGTCTAGCTCCTCCATAAAAAAGAATAATCACTTGAAATGAATACAGAGAGGTATGAAGTGCCAGGAGGGACATTATTCAGAATTACCTCTCACACACACGTGAAATACACTTACATGCACTACTGAAACACTCTCACATAAACAACTGAAACATTATTTGTTCATATACAGTACTGAAATGCTCTCACACAAACAAGTGAAACGCTCACACACACACTGCTGAAATGCTCTCACACACACTAGTGAAACGCACGCACACACACACACTACTGAAATGCTCTCACACATACAACTGAAATGCTCACACACACAC
>JBCAUF010000044.1:4129094-4139515 GCA_038406115.1 Haemulon aurolineatum
CTATCTCAAATGTATCTCATTTCTATATTATTCCCATACTTGTCTGCTGATTTATACAATGACACAAATACATACATACTGTATATGCAATAAGCTCATGCTGGCCTATATATCAGCTTGACTGATTTACTGGCATAGCTCTCATATAAACATAACAATATAAATATGCATAAACCACTGCACTGATGGGTTGGCTTTATTGCTGACCCGTCATCTCCCTCAGCCCCTCAGCATCTAATTTGTTTAAATGATCCAGTGATCCATGATGTCATCATGTCAAATAGCAAAGAGAACGAGCTTCGTGCATCAACTGCTCTTCAATAACCCCTCCAAATGCAAAATGCACCCCAAGTCTAGACAACTGATATACTCCATAATACATCCTCGTTAACAGCACAAACCTTCATGTCTGCCCTGAGGCATGTTTTACCATGGTGCAGCTGCCATGATTTCCAACTGTGCCCACGTACAAGAGCACACACTGTCTCTATTTGAATGTGGACTGTGTGAATTTAACTAAGCTGCAGTTGGAATGCATTTGGGCTGTACACCAATTGTGGACTGGTGCTATAATGTTTTCATTTCATCGCTCAAGATTCAGTATCTAAACACAAATATAATAACAGGTTTTGAATTCGAAGGCAGTTTTTTTGTTACGTCGCCTTGTTTTGCATTAAGTACATACTGCTGCCATTCTGTATTTTATGGCAATTACAGAACCAAGGTCTGACTCTGACATGAGCAATCTCATGTTATATTTAACGCATTAAGCCCCATCCCCCTCATTCAGATCATTTTCAGTTTCTAACATACAGCATGCTAACTAGTAAATAAGCACAACTAAAAGCCACAAACAAAATGGTTAATTGGTGTCGACTTCGTAAGTTAACCTTGACAATGTTTATTGCCCAGTGTCCATCTTAAGAGTGGGGGATGAGATTTGTTTATGGCAGTAAATTTTGCAGACACAGGCTGACAAATTCTAATTTAATTAGGTTCGGGAATAGTGTGAGACCTACACAGTTTCCTTGACAAATAACCTACACTGAAAGGTAAATAACAAGTCTGTAAAAATTGTTGCACTGGAATCAAGCCATGGGTTGTATAACAGCTCTGTGTTTGTTGAGTAGTAGCTATGTAGGATGGATTTATGGTGAATAATAATGGAGAGTAGTGAGTCACAATGCTTGTGTGAAGTGAAAACGACCAAGCCCACGCAAAGCTCTTGGTGTAATGTATGCAGCGAGCACCTAATTTCCTATTCCTCTCCAAGGAAGCCTTCTGAAACTAACCCAGTCGCTCTATTTATATCTGGCAACATCTTTTCATCTCCATGCTGATAGAGCCATTAGGTACAGCACAACCCTATACCATCTTAACCTGCTCACTGATAGGCTTGAATGCTAAAACAGTATAATATTTATAATTCTTAAGCTATAAGTGGGGGGATACTGATGATCCTCCTAACAGGTCATTTCAACAAAGTAAGAGGTAAGTTTCCCTTTGTTTCATTACTAATGTTGCTTATTAAATAAAACTAACAGAGCTTATGATATGAATATAAAGACACGTTACCTCCTTCACTGTGAAAACATCTGTGAGGGATGGCACTACCATCTTTTAACCATCAGGTTTGCTTGAGGTTCATTACGTGGCACAAACCAACAGACAATGCACTAAAAGACCAGTGAAGTCTGCTTTGTTTGCACATTCATGAACATCTTTTTGTGTGCAGGAATGTCCTTGACAAGGATCTAAAATTACAGACATAATACAAAATTATTTCAGAACTGCATGTTACTTTTTGGATTTGTTGTATTTTGTATTTTGTATTCTGTATTTATTAAATGGCTTCATATGGTGCTTGAATAGTTATATATATATAAAAAGTGGAGGTAAATTCACACAATTTATTTAATTTGGGATTATGGATTAATTTGACACAATTTTATGATAATTTCATGTTAAAATTTTCGCTAATAATAGTGTGCTTAATGTTTGGTACGATTAGAAGAAAACACAAAGCAGCGCTAGGCCCTCTCTCATCTTCATGGCCATAGTATAAACCTGTCTAGCACTACGTTCAGTGACTGGTCTTTATGCTAGTGCAGTGAGCAAAACATGGTCAACGGTAAAAGGCACAGTTAAAAAGGCTTTTTATCTTTTGCCATGGTGATGGGAGCTAATGTGTTTACCCAGACGACTTCTTGTTTGGACAGTTAATAGGTGATAGAAAAAAAATATGCAACAGCATTATGCGAAAGATAAAGACATTTTTAATCAGGAATTGACTGAAATGACAGAGTGTAGATAAGGACACATTAGGCTATAGGGGGATGTAGCAAAAAATATAGTCGGCTTTTTGTTACATAGTGGTTTAAAGTGAGCAAAAAAAATTATGCTGATCTTAATTTGGGTCTTAATTAGGTCCTGCTGTTTCTATAAATAATCATATGAGGGCGCAGTATGTAATGCATACAGCTCAGTACAGTATGTACAGTACTGGCAACTGATTCACCGTGGACTGTCAAATGAACTAGTTAACTTGTTTTGTAATGTGAAGTCATCAGGAGAAATCAAACCAAGAGAAAGCAGTAGGCAAGTTTGCAGAAGAAGTACAAAGGCCAAAAGTCCCCATTATCTGGCTTTGTAAAAAAAATCCATGAACTGCATTGCAATCAATACAACGCCAACTTCCTGGCAAGCCAGATTTGATCATTGTGCTTACCACCCTCTTTAAAGCGTGGCCAGCCAATGACCAGATTCCAGCTATGTGGACTATTCAATCCTCTCCGGATGGCAGCAGAAAATAAATGTCTTGCTGCTCTGTATGAATCAATCACTGTTAGAAAAACATTTTGGAGAGCATTTGCTTTCTTTTCTGCAGAGGTGTCAGAAGTACATTCCAACATATGATTCATGCACGAGAACACGACGCTCATTGTCTTTGCTGATATGGTAACTTTTTAGATGAGCTCATACATTTCAGAGAGGTGATACAAACAATGCATGTTTAACTGCGACAGGAATATTATTTCAGCTTCCTTGCTAGAACCTTTTGATCTATGATGTTAATGTTTAACTAGTGATTTTTGAATTTGTGTTGTGATTTGATTCGGGTACTTAAGCTGTGCATATCGATTTACAGTAACCTATTGAGCAAAATGGTGTACTTACATTCGAAAAGTGGGCTAAAAGAGAGGCCTAAAAAAAAATAAAAATGCTATTAGTATGAGGCTGTGGCGGTGTGTTCACTCACCAGCTGGGCATCTGCAGGAGGCTGTTCCATTGGAGCGTGTCAGGCAGGTGGAGTTGTTCAGGCAGGGATTGTGGAGGAGGTCGCAGGGGTCATAAGGCTGGTTGCACAAGGGGCCACTGAAGAAGGGGGGACAGGTGCAGGAGAACTCCCCAGGTACGTCTGACTCTTGACACCGAGCTCCATTTAGACAGGGCCCAGAATCACACTCATCCACATCCTCTGCACAGTCTACACCTGTCCAGCCTGGTGAGCACAAACACCTTGGATGCACAAAAGAGAAGATATGGCACTGTCATGCTGGCATGAATTAAATAGAATCCTAAAAAAACTGAACACTTATTCAGAAGTTTTCTAAGGGTAAAGGTTGTCATTCTCTCCGGGACAATGTGCTAAAAATGGATATATCAGCGCTACTGTGGAGTGCTGCAAATAAACTACCACATGGCGTGTACTTTTTTAAATTCAAAAGATCAACAGGACACGTTTTTTTTCTGCAAACAAGCACACAGCGTCACAGTATACCGGCACCGCACTCCTGGATCTTTGTGTGCTGCCGTGCAGGGAATTTGCAGGTTAATTGAGCGACTGGTCAGAGAAGCTTTTCGCTGTGGACAGCTGAATGTAGGACACACGAGGTGAGAGCACTGAGTGGGGATTAAATGGAAATGTATGCATGCTAGACAGAGAGAAGGAGAGCGATGAGGACCGGAAAAAAAAACAGAGAGAGGAGCAGAGTGTGTGTGTGAGAGTCTGAAGTATCTGCTCTTAAGGCAGGTGAATATTCCACTTGGTGGCAGTGAGTATCCGAGCACTACCAGCCACTCCACCTTGCATTCCTTTTCATCCCCCAACTTTTCCACCTGAAGCAGTTTTACGTCTCCCCAGCGAGAAGGGGGGGCATTAGCTGAAGCAGATACACCAGCTTTTTCCTCCAATGAGTCACAGATCCCCTGAAACCTTTTCATGCTGTGAGCCATTGATTGACTCATTTGTTTTACCTGCCATCTGCAATTCATTATCTCCGCTGCCAGTGGAAGGACATATTGCTATCTCTGAACGGCTTCTTTTTCTGCATTTATTAAGTGACTGATGCACCTCGTGAGGACAGTGCCCTCGAGCCAACTCGCACACCTACTTGTAGCTGTTGAGAAGGTCTGTGCAGGTGGCGTTGTTTTTGCAGGGCTGCGATAAACATTCATCAATTTCTTGTTGGCAGAACTCCCCCTCCCAGCCGGAGTGGCACACACACTCGTAACTCTGCAATACAAAAAGAGGAAAGACCACTAGATAAACACTGACATGGAGTAGCATCTTACATCTGCACTTGTCTTGCAAAATTATTTACTCTAGTATTTGGAATGGCAATAGACAGCATTAAAATGCAATTTAAAACAAGTATATACATACATGGAGGCTGTTAATTAAGCTGTTGCAGCAGTCAGAGGGTATTCTTGCTTATTTATACCTGTTACATTTTAGTAAACGGTGCATTGCTTAATATACTTGATTAAATACATCTCAATTTTCTCATAAATATTGCAGAATAAAACCTCCCACTCACACAAAAAAAAAGATCGTTCCTGTGGAAATCTGTTTAAACTGTGGAAGAGTCATGCTTGTCTGAAATTTCCACATTGCCGCTATGCAGATGTATTCCTTCTACCACCCACCCTCCGGATAATATGTGAGCCTGTTTTTCTCATGCCATTCAAGGTATATGGTACGAGCCTTTATCAAGCATACAGTATTACTGCTGGATATTTTGTGTGGAGACAAATTTTCACACATAAGCAAACATGTGAAATATGTTTGGTTTAGATTTGCCAGAATTTCTCTCTGTAACCAGTGGATATGTTGTTACTGTACATTAAGAGACAGATTTACATATTTGTCCTACCCTTGCTAATCTTGTTTTGTTTTTCCCTTTCCTCCATTCAGAGCGGTATGTGGACCGCTTGTCCTTTATTTCAGCATTGCAAACTGAATTATTATATTATTATACTATAATTAATCATGGCATGGGAGATGAATGGTTTGTTGTCTAATGCTTTCTAAGGTAGCATTTTAATTTAAATTCCTCTTTGCATACAGGCAGTCATATGGTCAAGGATTTTTCAGGACTCCTCATTGCCAACACCCTGTCTAAAGGTCCTGGGTGCTGCTGGTTGAATGCATGCTAATCTGTATTTCATACACTGGAGGGGAGCCGTTAAACTTTGTCTGATATAATTTGTACACTGTGGGCCCTATGGTGGTGGGGGGAAAATGCCGTCATCTCATGATAAATTAGATACCTCCAGGAGCCTCCAATTCCTTACCCCTGGCAATAGAACATAATCTCATTTTTGCTGCTAAGTCACCTTCAGGGACCGCAATTCTCCAAAATAAGCTAAAGCTCGGTGGGACACAGTGTTCACAGAGAGGAATAGCTGCACTGTAAACAAGACTATGTGAAGGGGTTTCCGAAAAAACTGTCCCTATTTGAATAATGAGTTGAGAAAAAAAATATATAATGGTGAACCAGAGAACGCTGTGACTGGAAAAATATTGGCTGAAATTTCATTATATCCCTCATATCACACCTGATTCCTTTCTTCAGCAGTGTCCTTTTGTCTTTGGATTGAGAGTATTTAGTTTATCCCAGAAAATTACACTGAAATGTTTCGCCAGGATTCTGTGCTGGGACAATTTTGAAACCTTATCACTGAATTTCTTGTAGACTATTTCACAATATAGGGACAAAAAATGAGCTTTTGTCCTTCAGATATCCTGAAATTGCAACAGTGGTGCTTGTCTCATACAACTGCATAAGAACGTGCTGGGTTTCTTCAGGTGGTGCCTTTCTATACACAGAGGAGGAACAAAATTTTGCTTTTTCACACATCAAAATGTAAAAATACAACAGTTTGGCTTGGTTTATAAATCCATAACCCAGATTTAATCATTTTTGACAAAAGGTTATTTGTTGAATAAAACATAAACCATTATTGAACAGTTTCTATGGGGGAAGGTCACCAGTACAAGTTGAAAGCTTAATGCTTAATTCTGAAAAACTCAAAGTTAATTTCTGCGGTTAAAGATTTATAGAAATTCGGTTGTGTTTGTGACAAAAAAAAAAAATGTTGTCACACAATAAATATTTCAAAGGTTCTGAAATACTTTTTCATCCTCACCGGGTGGCTCCTCCGGGACTCCATAGACTCACAAGTGAAATATGCTGTTTTTGTAAAATAGATCTCATCTTTCTTACATACATTATGCACTCATTTTCAAGAGCACAGACTTATTTTAAACCCACACAGTGGGGGTGGACTATACACCAGAAGTTATCTGTCTTTGTCGAATGAAAAAAGAAAAAAAAACAAACAAACCCAAAGACTTTATCTATGACACATCTGTTTCACTACTGCAATCTGTTAGCAAATAAGCAGCTGTTGGAAAAAGGCCCCTGGTACTCATTGCACAGTTTGTGAGCAGCATTCAGCTCCCAAGGCCTTTTTGCAGCTGCAACAGATCAATGTTATTGGCTTAAAAAAACACTCAAACAACTATAGAAGTAGCGCTGCGCCTTGCAAAAAGAAAGTCTTAAAATGTTCCTTTAAACCCAAGTGTGTGCATCTGTAGAACCAGCCATCAGCAGAGAAGGACCAACACACTTGGAATAAAATGTACTGAGAAGAGGTCATTTACAAAATCACTACATTTCTGATGTACAATTTACAGCCACAAATTTCACATCTCAACAAGCATTTCCGTAAAATCAACTGAGCCCTGCAGCAACAAGACAAGCCTCTCTTATTTATTCTGAATATCCTACCACTGTAGTTCACGCCAAACTCTGCTAGATTAGATATGACTATTTAAGCTGTGGCTAAAAAGATGTACAGGCTAAACAAAATGGTTGTACAAAAGTCCAAAATAAAGAGGTATCACTTATGGTGCTTCTTCTTACAAAGGACCTAATATAAATTACTTTGGATATCTAACTGCAACAAAACAAACAAAAGACATTCTGGTGAAAAGATGACCACTTTAATGAGTATGCTTTTCATATTCAATATATCAATTGTAAGCTGTGTTTTTTTGGGTTGTTTTTTTTTAACCCCGGGTAGGCTATGCCTTTGTAATCTTTTGGTCATTATGGCACATTCAAAGCTCAGCTCACAAGTCATTAATAGCATAATTTGAAAAGTCTGTCTTAGAAAAACAATGATGAGGTGCATTCATTAGACATTTCCTGTTCTTATCTTGTTTCGGACACCAGACACCTGAAACTTAACTCATACTTGCAACTCAACAATTTCACTAGTTTAGCAGATTTGCCAACAATGTTAAGAACCCAGAGCCATATAGCCATATTTTGCTCCTTTCAATAATGCACCACTATTTCTGTTATTGCACAACTGTTTACTGCAACAGAAATAAGTTCAAACATTAAATGCAAAATGGTCATCAAAAGTAATAGGCAGCGCCTCATGTGATCCAGGTCCTGTCAATATTTTGTGTTGAACTGTAGGGATTTAAATGACTTACCAACTATAGCGATTTACAAGGCCTTGGGTCATTTTAAAGCCTTTTAAAATCCATTATATCGGTGCATTATGCTGCCAAGCAGAAAAAAAATGTTTCTACTTACCAGATGAAGGTCCTTACATATTGAGTTGATACTGCACAAGCTGTTCACGCAGTCATCAATGTCTTGCTCACATCTCGGCCCGGCATAGCCAGGATTGCAAAGGCAATAAAAGCCATCTACGACTGAAACAAAGTCAGTGGGACAGTTACAGCACCTTGCATCATAAATTAATTCACTTTACTCTCAGTAGGTCATATTAATGTACTACATATCTACACAGGTAAATGCTGATTACAAGTATAAAGCACGATCACCCACTGTGATTTCATTTTTATAATGGATATGACCGTTAAAATAAACGCCTTGTGCCCTCCAACCTGTTGTTGCTAAATCTATGTGACAGGTTGCCTCCCTCTGCATCAGTCTGACAGAGTTTGACACTCTAACCATCTTTAAATGAACCTGTCTGCAATGGCCATTCAGTCCTCTTTTCTCCTGCTACTTTCCTCGTCCCGCGCCTGTACTTATCCCACTCGTTCTCAATGAAAGCCTGAAAGCCTGGCCATTTGTTTTTGCACTCTCAACACACTTGCAAAACACAGAATGACGGGAAAAGGAGGTGCAACAGAGTGAGAGAGCCCATTTCAGGGCCATCCCTTATTCAGATGTTACAAATGCGCCAAATTCTTCCATCAGAAGTTAGAATCTCCCATGTCTAATAATGCATTCCTTCCGCTCTTTAATTATTAATGGCGTTAAAGCGGGATGCATCACTCTGTTTCTCCAACACAACACTGGTGTACAGGCAGCCAGTGACAGAGGTAATTGCAGTTCTTACAGGAGTGAATTTATTGCTTCCCCAGTCAGGGTCCCAGGATTCTTCATTATCCCAAAGATTTACCACGTAATCTATGCTGTCACTCTGTCTTGGTGCGTGTAGCTGCTATTACTCTCATTAAATGCTTTAGGTCCTGGGTGGCAGCAGCATTACTCATCTCAGCCACTGTAGCTACGCAGTGCTCTCCCTGGTGGCTGGCTGGCTGCTGCTGAGCGCCGGCCAATAGGTCCTAGAGGCCTGCCTCACTAACCTAAGGTGAACCGGCTGCGCTCAAGATTAGTCAAGACAGCTGGCCGAGGTCTACTGAAGGATAGGATACTCTTAGGTAGTGATCCATTGCCATCACTGTTTTGTTCCGGCAAGAGCCAGGTGAAACAACACTGGCAGGATTTGTTGAGATGCCTTGAAAGCTGGAGGGCACGCAGCACAAATATTTCCGTACCAAGAAAATCTAATTTGACTCTAAAATCTAAAATCAGTTTTTATTTTTAGTACATTACAATCATCAACTAAGTGGTGATATTAGCCTCAACTTTTATACCACTATTTTGATCAATGAGTTTTTATCACTTATGCTAGAGATGGTATACAAAGGGATAAAATCTTATCAGATAGGGGGAAAAAATTCTGCCTTGAGCTTTGATTATATTAATTTTGTCATTTATCATCCATTATTCATGTTACAACACAACATTAATGCTTAATTGATTTCCTTCTACAGTTACGTTAAGGAACTAATCAAGCCTACACCAGCAGGTAATGTCCTAGATCCTCACATCAGATGGAATAACTCCACTCTCATAACACCCTTATTAGCTGCAATGGTGACCCAATTGAAAACTGCCTGTCAGCCCGTAAGTGAGCAAAACCAAATTTGACATAGTCACTGCATATGTGTCTGTGCATCTTGAGCCCCTTTTATTAAGCATGGTGGCAAGATAGGCTGTTTCTTACCATCATAGCAGAAGCCGTGAAAACAGGGGCTGGAGCTGCACTCATCCACATTGATTTCACAGCGGGGGCCAGTGAAGCCCCGGCGACAGTGACAGCGGAAACCCAAAGGGAAATGGTCCTGATCCAGCTCCTCCACACACACTGCGCCATTCTCGCATGGATTACTGGCCTCACAGGGTAAGAACTCACAATTATGACCTGGAGTGAGGTAAAGAAACGCACATTGGAGGACCATCCAGCAGAAAAAAATCTGTGCAGAGATACAATAGAAATGTAAACCTGAAGATATTGAAGATTAAGCCCATATTGCATGTTCCCTTCAACACATGGTTGTGGTAGACTGCATACTGTGCAACACTCATTGAATAAAAAGACACACAGGCAGTCTCAGAAGTGTTTCAGCAGTCGCTGATCCAGAGTCGCTTTCTTGCCTCTCCCCATGTTGTAGTTTTCTCTTATATATAATGTTAAAATAAAGGGATAAATCATCCTTGCAGATATAGTCAATCAAACACTTGATGATGGTTGAGAGGTATTTTAGCACTGTTAAAACTATAATAGCAGTTCTTAATTCCTACATTTAAGTGGCCAGCAATGACATGACTAATGCTATTACAGTGCCTAAACTATTACCAGTCTTGTGACAAAACAAGCACCGTGTGAATAGCCTATGTCTTCAGTTTTGATTGGCAGTCATGTTCCATGCTGATTTAAAAACAACCCATAAAAGTAAACCTGTGGCTGTGCAGCACTTGAAATAATTTCTAATGTGCCAGCTGAAAGGTACCATTTGC
>JBCAUF010000044.1:4153270-4168279 GCA_038406115.1 Haemulon aurolineatum
TACCAAAGAGCATTTGTTGTATCATTGTGCGCAATGTGAATTTTTCACAGAGTCAGCCATGGACTAAACAGAGCATCTCAGAATGCATCCTGAGATGCTCTTCACAGTTAAGAGTGTGGGAAATGAATATAAAAAGAACAGTGAGAATAAGCAGTTTTTCCTCCAAAATAATACTGTCGCGTTACATAAAAATAAGAGCAACAACCAAACAAAAACAAGTGCTGCACTGCGAAAACCTCCTGTATGACAAAAAAAAACGCTCCCATGCCAAGTGCGGCTTTTGATGAAACAACAGCTTTTGAAGCGCGAATAATTTTGTGGCAAAAATAAGTCTCGTACTGCATTGTTGTTCCTTTGAAATAAATGCAAATGTAAAAGGAGACGATGCCGTAGTTGAAAACAGTTTTTTGGTGGTAAAAACCCTAGTTCTGCCCTGCGAAATCTGCTCATCAAGGCAGTTCAATTACTTGAAAATCTGTGAAGAATTTCCCAAGCAACCTTCAAAACAAGACAGTACAGTGTTTCCCATTTATGCAGACATGGAAAATTATATATGCAAAACCCTATCCACCATTTTGAGTTCATCCAGTGTTCCCAGTTAACGGATATCCTTGAATGCAAATATTCAAAACGCTGACGGCGTGGGATACACAGTTTAGGGAGGGAGGGTATGAATAACAAGTTTTGGAAACCAAGATTGCCGACCTGAAACATCTAGACAAGACACCATCTCGCAGTTTGCCCTTGAGAAGTGATCTGGGGAGAGCAGCTCACCGCAGGTTGCTTTCATTTACATAAGAAATCACTCACAATCCTTCACTTTGACATCTGCCGAGCATAAGTGCAACAGGAGTAATGGAGTTACGGTTATTGATTGGCTTACATGAACTTCTATGTAATAGCCATTCATTTGAAAAGAGATAGCAGAGCTGGTGTGCAGCGGTGTCGACTGAATTATGATTGGCTTGGCAGGAAAAATGTTTTTATTTCAAATAGTGGAACTGCATCCGGGAATAGGCTGCATGATTTCCTGTGCATGTACACACAGTACTATACTGGCACCCTGTCATTTACTACTGTATATATACTCCACTTGCAAGCCAGGTTACTGCTGGCAAGCCTCATCATATCTACCAGGTCAAGTCTCTTCTACTCACTCCTGTGGTATTCCTGTCACTGCTGGCAGCTACTGCTGTGATAACACCGTCATCCTCATGGAGGGACTTGAATGACACATAAACAAAATTATGGGGGGTTTTTTTCAGGAATTTTCAAATGAATCTGCATGAATCAGCATACACATCAGATTATCAGGCGGTTATGGAGGTGTACATTATGCACCAGTTTTGGGACCACAGCAAAAGAGAGGGACTCTTGTACACTCTTGATCTGACAGACCAAAACAGCTTGATGTACTTTTTTTTCCATCCACAGACAGCTGAACATTAGCCGAATCTGCAGTACAGCAAAATTTTAGTGCAGAGAAAATGTTCTCAGTCTCGCCGTGTGCTCATTTTCCACCTGTTAATGCGCCCACGTGGCAAATATAACACCTGTCAAAAGGCTTTGCTCACCTCTTTCACATGTGCAAGAGACATTCTGTCCACCCTTGGTCTCGGCGCATATTAATGTGTGCTCACTGCACATTCCAAATGAGCAAAGGTCAATATCCACAGAGCAGTCTTTCCCCTTGAACCCTGCAAAGAAAATTGAGTTGACAAAGGAAAGGGTGAATTCAGGCAAACCCAGGGAGATGAGCAATAAGGACTGAATTCATAAAATAGTAGCACACATTACGTTACACGCATTTATGTAGCTGTGTGTTTTATTAGGCAAAAACACCTTTTCTTTCGTGGATTAATGGGGGTATCGATTCCACCCTTTGCAATCTACCTGCTATGCAGTATGCTAATGGAGTGAATCATTGACAGAGACCCACCCTACCTAACTGATCTATATCACATTTATCTGCCCAACCAAATGCATGTCTGCATGTCACTGATAGATACCCATGTCAATATCCATTGTTGTAAATAAAGCGCAGACAGATGGTGTGGCTGATACTCATTACATGTGTACAAATGAAGATGACTTAAAGGGAGAAATAGATTACTGCGTTGTCTTTGCTGACATCAAACTAATCGACCTGTGCCATTAGGCAATATAGGTGAAAGAAATGAAGACCTTTGACATTCACAAAGGCTGTGTCATATAGTCAAAAAATATTTGAATTTTTAAGAGCAAGATGTTTCTGAAATCCAAGATACTCATGCTAACCAAAAACCTCTTTAAAGCAGAAGCCTCTAAACAGGAGGAATGTACGCACATGCCCGTCACATTAATCTGTGTGCAGTCGCTGTCTGCAAAGTAGGTCTCACTCACTGGCAAAGGAGTGAAATATTCCAAGCATCACTTTCTGATGCAAATCCCTTTTATCAAGACTCGAACATACACACAGGGCAGCAGTCATGCTAGATTATATAGTTCCCGTTGTAAGCAGTTTCCACTTTCTTTGCATTGTAACCTGTATCCAGAGCAGTGCACTTTACATCAACACATCTATCTAGATGTTTGATGACCTTCCAACTACCCTTTTCTCATCATATTATGTATTGCCTTGACTAGTTAATGGACAGCTATTGCCTCCAACAGAGTGTTTCAGAAGTGTTTAATAACCAATTGTGCGTGCAATTCACTCTGAGGTTAATGTTGCATGAAGGAATGTCACATTTACAGTGTCACCATCTCCAAATGGGACTCCCTTTCCTATCTGACAGCTACTAGTGGCTCAGCCAAAATCTGCTGCAGAAAGAATGGCAGCGAGTGGAACTGTTTTTCACTTTATGTCAAGACGTGGAGTAGCGCAAACACATACTGTTATTTTTTTGTTGAATACGTTTAAGAAAAGTCCTCGTGCACTTGTGTTCAGTGGTTAATGATAGCAGCCATGGGTCATAACTATTCTTGACTCTGAGAGCTGCTGTTCATCAGCACATTTAATCATTTCTCATCAACAACGTTCTGGTTGCTTCACCGAACTGAAAAAAAAAAAAGAAAATTATGTTCTTGGATGGAAATCATAAAATACAGTTTAATAAATAAAATGAGAGTGATGGTTATGGTTTTGGTTATAAAATGTGCATATCCACCAAAGAGCTCTTTTTTCTGTTGTGCTTTGTTGGTCTGTTAGCAGGTAAATTATGTACAGAGCTCAGTGAAATGTAGTGTAAAGTGAGACAGACTGGTGGAGAAGCGATTGGTTTTCAGTTCTGAACAAAATCTAATAATGTGACTATGTGTCTCACCACAGAGCAACACTAATTTACCTTCTGGATTAACGAGATTAGGTCATGTCCATTTGTGCCTAAGCAGATCTTCTAACAGTTAAAATGTAATTTTATCTTGATATTCAAGATTTTTTTTATGAAGTTTCTCAATAAAACAAATGTGCAGTGCTGGATAGCCACTACAGAGACATGGGTATAGTATGGGTATATCAGTAACATCATGCATTGATGAAAAATGTCATCTTATCTTTGCTTAATTTGGTACATAAATTGTTTAGATGCACAATTGAACCACAAAAGTCAGGTGATAATGTTAACACCTAACCATCTTTCAGGTATGTGTTCTAAACGTCTTATACCTGTAGGCCCGAATGAATTGTCATACTTGCTAAATGTCTTCTGAGTTGTAAACAAATTTAGACGACATGCACATTGCAAGTCGCACAGAAATATTTGATGGCACGATAGCAACATTATAAATTTAAATGGCACTGACTTTATGGTCACGAGTCTGACTTGGACGTGACCAAAATAAACACATGGCAGCAATCAACTAATTAGCATGATTGCCAATCACTTTGTGTTTTGATGCCGCAGATCCAGATGCAAATTAAACCTTTTCGTCACTAAAACATCACATTTAGAGGATTGTGTAACCTCTGCTTAAGTATCCCAAAGAGCTCCTTTTCTTTTTGTTCCTTTTATTATAGCTATGTATTTATAGACATACTGTACTGTCCCTGCAAACAGGAACCAGTAGCAGAGATGGGTCTCAACAGAGGTCTGGAACATAGTGATAGTCTTTTCTTTTTGTGGTTTTTTGTAGGGAGAAGCAAGTAAACCTGACAGACCATTTATCTAATTGAATTTCTGAAAGGACAAAGTGATCAAAAACACCTGTCTATAAATCTGTCAATGAAATCAAAACAGTAATGGAAGCTTCACCGACACATTGGTGCTCTGTTTTTGCCCAAATCTAATTTGAGCAAAAGGCAGAAAACCAATAAGAGCAGATTATTTACAGTGATGCATTCGCCGCATCCATAAAGTCATAAAAACACATCATGTAACAGGTGCTGCACATGTTTTGAGGCAGTAAATGTTTTAATGACTTCACCCACATTTGTTATGATTTATCATGCCATAAAATAGAGGCATATTTGGCTGAGGAAAAGGCACAGAGTACTAAAACAAGCTGGAAAATGATAGCAAAACAACAGGGATATTGTTTCACGACATCAAATTCAAACAACCTCAGGATTTTAAAAGAAGAAGAGATAATAATTAAGTCAAATATCCAGCTTGATCTGGGCAGGTCTTCCACCTTTGTGGAATATATTAAGGAAATAATTTACCAAAACAGACCCACTGCCCAGTGCCAGCATCTATTTCGTGTCCTGTAAACACCTATGTTTTGTGTATTTTATTTTTCAAATATTTGTCTGTAAATCCTGTTCTGTGGATTGCGGCTGTTTACTATTGAATGTGACATTGGACTTGTAATGCCAAGTGGGCTGGACACGGCATTCTGACTTGTGCAATCAAGTAGTGATTAGGTATTTTATTACCGGAGGGCATAGTAAAATCAGCCACACACTGAGAAATGCAGCACCACACTCTATTATGGACTGATTATGGATCCTCCCTGGAACACGTGTTGTAAAATGCCTAGCATCAAGAAATGTGTAAAACATGGTGTTACAAGTAAAGGACAATGCTGAAACAAGGGATGTCATGTATCCATGCATCACTGCTTAAAAAGATTGAAAACAGTGTTGTTTTCTTCACATGTCAACTGATTTTAACCAATTTTAACCTTGATTCTAAAACTAATATGTCAAAAACTAATTGTTTTTCTGACCCTAACCCATAATACTGATTTATTACTTCTATTTGCTTGTGTAGAGCCATTATAGATTCTTATTTATCCAGTTTCTAGCCTGCATTCAAACTTTCAAAAGGCCAGTGTAACTGATAGTTCCTATCTTTGCTATCTTTGGAGGCACATCTTGAGCAAAAATTGAAAAATGATCAAAGTAAGCAAACAAGTTTGTATGTAAATGTATGAA
The DNA here is from genome assembly GCA_038406115.1 of Haemulon aurolineatum. Lineage (NCBI taxonomy): Eukaryota > Metazoa > Chordata > Actinopteri > Lutjaniformes > Haemulidae > Haemulon > Haemulon aurolineatum. Next base: position 4,158,627 of record JBCAUF010000044.1, read on the forward strand.
AAATCATCTTTTCCCATATTCCCAAGGTACAGAAAATTAATAGCATGATATTTTTGTAAACATGTACAAAGTGCTTGCTTCTTACCAAAAGGACAGTGACAAATGTAGTCATTTATCAGATCCATACACAAGCCTCCATTCAGACAAGGCTGCAACCAGCAATCATTTACATTCTCAGAGCAGGTCCTCCCTGCAAGATAAAGCAAGACAAACAAATAAACTCTTTTTAATGTCATAGGATGTACGGTTTAAAATATGGTTTAACTAATACATGTTGCTGCCATGGTGGACATTAAATAATTATTGGAAGCTGTGAAGCTGTAATATGTGAATAACAATTCTAACCACAACAACGTTCAGAACAGATGCAGTGCATATTGCTGTTTATTTTTACTTTCTCAACACTGAGCAGCACCTGCTTTATTGAAGAGGGGATTTTATTTCATGAGGCAGTTGATTAACTCTAATTCTTCTGGCTCAAAATGTGATTGAATGATTATGTGTTCAGCATGCTGCAGCTTGTATGTATGCACATGTGGTGTAACATCAATTTTAGTATCCTCTGGGCAAGAGTTAGATATGGAATTGATTGAAAGATTTTACTGACAAATTCAAAGCTCCACTAGGTCTGGCCTCTGGCAGTATTTCAGACCTCTTAGTTCTCTATGAGCTGGAGAGCTCATAGAGAACTAACAGCCTGACATCCTCAGGCACTGCTCCACTATCTGCTCTGCTGTCTATTCGAAAGGTAACTGTACTTTTGCCATCATGACCCCATATACTGGCAAGTGCTCTGTTAATCATGTACTGTATGATGCTCACATAATTAAGGCAGAGGCTGACTGTACCTGAAGCCTACACGTACTGTACAAGACACACTTTGCACTACGCACTCAACGATACTGAGCCACATCATTATGCCAGCCAATATTAATGAACTGAACTGCATGCACACTACACCACTGTTCAATTTAGACAATTTCCTCACACCGCCAAGATTAATAATGAACAGCCCACATTATGACATATGTCTAAAAAATAGACAGACTGCTTTAAATGTACATCATGAATGAACTAAGAATGAAGCATAATTAGATGACATAAATATGACATATTTACAGCGTTGAATCTGCAAGTCTTCACATAAACATGGCCATAACTCCATTAATTGTGACAGGCAACTTTAGCTGAGTCAATTCCGCCTTAAAAACATCTGGTGAACATGATGTGACATAAATATCATAAAAGCTGGCGTTTTTATCAACAGCGATGAATGACTGCACACCTTCCAGCAACAGGATTGTGAATGTTAAGTTCTAAATAATTCTTCAGTACAAGCCAATAATATGTCTGCCACATTCATTATTTCAATGAAATGTAGCATTTTTATTGCACTATACATCTCGTCCTAATGCATAATGACTTACATAAGGAGATCATCTAATACTACAGAAGAGCAATTAAGAAGCGGTTTTCATTTCTATGTAGCCTATATTAATTCCAATTTTCAATCTGCCTCCATCAAACTCTACTTAATGTTCAACAATTCTGAGCAACCGCTGATGAACTTTCTGTGTGAATGTTGCTTATTTCTGTTTTTAATGTGTTCAGTGTAAACACACACAAAAAAAATCTGCTCTAAAACCTGATATCCCCACGTCTGGCCGCACTAATGGCAGTAAACAGGCTCATACTCGCATCAGATGGTCTCATACCCTCAAACCCTGGGGGACAGTGGCACCGATAATCACTGATTAGGTCCACACAGGTGGCACCGCTCGCGCAGGGGAAGCTGTTGCACTCATTCGTTTCCAGATCACAGAGCGACCCTTCAAATCCGAGCATGCAGCGACAGGTGAAGTTGTGCTGCTGGTCCAGGCAAACACCGTGTTCAGAGCAGCGCTGGTCGACACAGTAATCAATGTCCTCTTCACAGTAGATGCCTGTGTATCCTCTGGGACAAAGGCATCTAGCAACAGATTAAAGAGAATTTCTTAATACTGTATGGAGTGAGAGGAGTTCTTCCAACCCTGAGGTAAGAGAACGGTAAATGTCACGGCTTTTACAATCACTGACGTTCTGGTGCCTGAACAGCCCGAAGACAATCAAGATTTGAACACTCACCTGTAACCGTCAATCCCATCCACACAAGTGGCACCATTCTGACACCAGTGTCGAGCACAGTCGTTGACATTTATGCGGCAGCTCTGACCGGTCCAACCAGGTGCACAGATGCAGGTGTAGCCATTGGCATCATTCAGCACACAGCGTCCCCCGTTGGCACACGGCTGTTGACGGAAGATGGAGCCGTTAGAGGAGGCATGAGAGGCACGCTGCTTCGTGTGCAACAATGAAATCACTCCATCTTGTATAATAATATCTTAGCTTGGACCGAGCCTGTTCTGGTCAAAAATATAACCATTAATTTACATTGCAACCCCTCATCATTTCTTGCTCCTGGCTGCCTGAGAATGAGCTTCATCAGAGCCACATGACGCACTCATGAATACTGATTCATGCTTCGCACTGGGTTCACTCGGTATTCCGTGTAGCATCTACAGTACAGCATGTCTTACAAGACAAGATCAATGGTCATTGAGGGCTAAACCTCCCAAGTGTTCTGTGTAACAAAACAGATAGGGCTGCAAGCTGGTACATGTGTGTATATATAGTCCAGAGGAAACAAAGGGACAGAGGAAGAGCTGGCTTGTGCAAAGGTGTGTAATGCAGACATCATGGCATTTCTGTAAGGGGGCCAACACAAGCCTTTCTCCTCAGTGAGTGATCATCTCCATCTGTCATCTGAAGAAGCTCCTCTGTTCAGGTTTGGTGGCTTTTTTTTTTTTTTAACAAAAAAAAAGGCAGAGGGGCGATTCATGGCCGTGTAAAGAAAACCCGCAGCGCATTGAAAAATACAGACATTCAGGCAAATCCTCAGTCGCACTCATCAGCGTCAGGTGGCAGCGGCCTTTTCAGTCCTGTAAATGTGCTCCCCTTGTGCATGCCAGGAGCCAAAACCCTGACAAACAATCGCACAAAAATATGGAAGCTGTGCAACCACATTCCAAGTAAAAAAGGCGCATAAAAATATGCTTCAGTGACTTTAGATATGCAGCATACAGCATACTATGAATATACTTCACCTTTACGATCCCTAACCAGGGGTTTTCCAATTTAGAGGCAGGTTATGAGTCAGAATCCATTAGTATACAACATCTATTGGTTTTTTAATGATTCAAATGTATCAATGAAAGTCACAAGAAAGCTGTGAATTCCCTCATTAATCAAGAATTTAATGCAGCCTTCTTCTCGGGGTAAACCAACATACTCTACAGCTTCAGCACCAGCTGATTGCTCTGTTTATGGATTATCGCATTTGCTGTCAATCTTCCTGTGGGACTTACGCTTATTTTTATCCGTGTGTATAACAAAGGATTATCCCACATTTTATAAATAAGATACTGAACTGATATCTGATACCTTCTAACTTAAGTCCTCAATTTTATTATTCAGTTTGTGGTGACAGTTTGAAAATCTTTTGCAGGTTTCTATAAATAATTGTGAGTATTCCTACTTTCTTACGTTAACATACTGTATGTAGGTTAGAGTGCTTTATATGATGACAGTCGAGGCTTTCTGCAAGTTCTCATCCCAAAGTGTCACTCTGCTCATTTGGAAATTGATTCATAATGTACCATCAGTTCATTTAGATATCAGGTGAGTTCTATATGAATTCCGTGTTTTTATATGATAGACATAATGACATAAAACAAGATTTATTGTAAACGGGATACTTTAATAAAAATGGGTATAGATCAGCAGGTTAAGACAAACAGTCCATGTTTTTACCCACTTGAAGGTTTGCAGGGCAGGGTAAACGGCAGGTGTATTCATGGCCATCTGGGAGATCCAAACACTGGGTCTGTGGTGGACATGTGTTGTTGGGTAGAGCACAAGCATCTATGTCAACTTCACAGTTCTTTCCCAGGAAACCTGAAAGAAAAGATTTATTGCAATTAGTGGATCTATTTTAGGCGTAGTCTCTGCAATACAGCGCAAGTGGTTCAACTAAAGCCTCAATTTAATTTTCAACCTAAGTTTAAATATGCAAATTTTAATATTGTGCCTCTTATTTCCCCCCCAGCTTTTTCATCTAATCCCTCTTCTCTTGCTCTTCTGATTTTAATACTCCTCTGTAACCATTATCAGATTTGCGGACGACAAAATTGTGTTGGTTAGTATCACAGCAGACGCTTTGCATTGTCCCTAAGGCTAACCGCTCATTGAGGGCATGTAACTGGGAATAAAGTCTCATTTGTGCTCAGAGATGATACATATGGCATGACCAATAGTTGTATGGACAATGAGCTAACATAAATTAATTCTGTAAGCTTTAGGAGAGCAAGCACTGGCAACTGTTTGATTTTACACACACTGTTGTTGAGGAAACATGTATTATTGAGACAGTACAATATAATATATTCAGTGGAAGGTAAGGCTTGGGGGGAAAAGCAGTCATAGGGTACCAACTTATAATTCCACCCATGTCTCAAGACTTAGTACTGTGGTCCAGCACTCAGAAGACTATTTTCTTACATTGCAGAAAGCCACTTCACCATGAGAAGATGCAGCAGATGAGGCATGTGAGCGGAAGAGGCTTAGGTTTACTGAGATAACAGATGAGATTTAGTTGCAAGGCTGGAAAGCCAGGGTACGCCCTGTGGAATTTCGTTACCATGGATCTGTGGCCACATCTAGTACCAGTTTACTCAGGGAGTTAGGGATTCATGATCAGGGATTACGGCAGGCTGCAAAGGCAGCTTCAGAGGCAGCTGAGAAGAGCAACCGATGGCTCTGGCTGAAAAGAAAAGGCACCAGTTTGTGTGCAAACGATGGATATCTATCTTGTGTTTAAGATGGGAGATACAGCAAATATCAGTGTCAAGTCAGTGGTCAAACAACACTCCATACTTGCTGTATAATCGTCTTACATGTTGAAGATCCATAATGAGCAATTCTGGCTCGCAGTTCATATAATAGAAGGGAGGCAGATACATTAATCACTGGCACATTTGTGAAACATGCATGTTCCTAAATATACAGACCGTGTGGATGGGTACAGTCCCGCTCGGTGCTCTGAGCAGGTGTAACGGGGGCGGCACACGATAACTGTTGAGCCTGCTGGGGTGTCATGGGTCTAATTCAACTTGACATCTGTGATGGGAGGCTCCCACTCGATAACCCCAATGACATAGCCATCAGCCCACCCCCTCATTGCTCCAACATCACAGCAAGACCTCCACGTAGATGCTCACCCAAAAAGCACTAATGACAGCCACATCAGAACTGGTGCATAGGAAAATGAGATTTAAAACGGAAAAACACATGCACTTTTGTTATATAAATGAGCATCTACAAAATGTTTGCATGGATCAAAGAATGAACATAAGGATCAACATTAGGATCAACGAGAAAGCCCTGTTTGTGATATGTTTTCCCTACTTAGTAAATACCTGTTTGTTGAAGTAGAATCAAGCTTGAGATATTCAAAGTGAGAGGCTGCAGTGTTAGCTTTTTCATTACCAGCACTTATGGCATATGGTGTCAGTGTTATCATGACATTGATAATTGTTATTCGGAAAGTCCTGGGTTCAAGCCTTCTGGCCTTTAGAAGAGTTTGCAACTTCTCCTTGTGTCTGCACAGTTTTCTCCCTAAGTTCAAAGACATGCCAGTTAAGTGAACTGGAAACTCTAAATTCCCTGTAGATATGACTTTGTTTTTCTGTCTGTGTTTTAGCCCTGAGATCGACTGGCAACCTGTCCGGGGTTTGCCTCCGCCAATGCACGCTGCAAGAGTTTCTAGCCCTCCACAACCCTGAACAGGATAAACGGTATATGGAATGGATGGATGGATGGGTGAACACTTCAAGCTATCATTCAAGATCTTTTAAACTATGGTGAGCTGCACCTTAGACACTTCAAGGGCTGACATAATTCATCGGGCTGATGAAAATACAATGCCACCTCTGAATGTCACCTCAAATAGTGACTCTAATGTGCCTTGCTTCAGCAACTGATGAGGCGAACGGACTCCGTGACCCATGTGTCATTAACACTCGTATTGTCCTTTAATGTTTAATTGAACAAGAGTGAACAAACACAATGTTTCATTACCATCAATGTTACATTTCCCTTAAGAGCCCAAAACATTTGCTGTGCAAAACAGCTAAAAATAGCAGTGGCAAAGTCTTGAGAGAAAAGCATCACCTGGCCACAAAGACGCCCCAGCCTGCAGTGTCTTTGGTCTGTACCTGCAGTAAAATGTTCCAGCAAATCGGGCAAGAGCGACTGCCAGGCACAATAACCCTGCCAGCATCATGAAGCTCCCGCGAGTGGCCCATCAGTTTACATTCAGTGAATGTAAATTCAAGCTCAGCCCATCAGGCACAATAAGCAATTACAGGAAATTTATATTAATGGCAGTTTCATAATATAATATTATGAAAGTCTCATTAATGTATTTGCACAATGTGGTTGCATTACTGAGCTCTGGCCGTGAGCTTGGTGATTTTTCTCAGCTGTCAATCACGGGCCAAAGCTGTAAAGTGATACTGTGAAAAATGTTAACCAAGCTGTGCCTCTATGCCGCACAATGAGGCATGTTGTCATGGTAGATGGTAGCGCGCTGAGAAGAAGCGTTTTAACAGTACATTTGAATACATCTTATTGTGAAAACAAAATAAAATGTATTCAAATGCTTTATTTAAACACATTGAAAAATAGTAAAAACATAATTGTGACATATTACATGTAAAGGAATGAAAAATCTTCCTAAAATAGAAAATATATATTTTTTTAAATTATGATTCATGTGATGAATTAAATCAAGCTGACTTCTCAAGCATTCCTCAGGCAGGATGTGTCACAGTCTAGGGACCCCGCTGGCGCAGGCTAATCACCTTTGGTTTTCAGCGTACACCGAGATGGCCAGAGGGGCCCTGGCTCAGGATCTTAGGCCACATTCTCTGCATACAAGTCTGAAAGGTCTGCAGTACTGCCTGCTACCACAGCTAATACAGCTATCACTTAAATGTTATTACAAAGCTGCCATTCTGGCCATAGCCCAACGTACCTGTAGGACATTGGCATTCGTAGTGTCCTAGCAAGTCAGTGCATGTGCCATTGTGCCGACAGGGGCTGGAGTCACACTCGTTGATCTCAGTCTCACACTTTGCTCCTGAGAAGAGAAGTAAAAAAAATGTTGCAGTTACAGTTGCATTTGCATCCTATTACCATTTTCACATAGAGCTCCGCATAAGTGGTAATATTACATACATCTTTACCTGTATATTGCTTGTGTAAAATACAACTTTGCAAAAGAATTTGCAATATCCAGTCAAGAAAAAATGTTTTTGGAGCCCCGCAATACCACTCCCATATCTGTAAGCTACTGTAAAACTAGCACCTCCAAAACCTGGCAATGTCAATAGTGATGACAAAACTCCCAGGAAATAGTCAGGCATAAAACCCCTGTTAAACCACTACTTGTTGTTTTTATAGTTTGGTTTTTGCACTGATTGAACAAATGAGATACCTCTCAGTTAGTGCACTTAACAACTGTTGGAAGGCAGATTTTTTTCTCTGTATCTTCTGCCAGTCTCTATGCTAAGCCTACTGTAGCTGCTTGCTGGCTGCAGCATGCTTGAGCATACAGACATGAGAGTGATTGTTTCATCTACCTGCAAGAAAGCAAATAGGCGTATTTCACAACAGGTTCATTGAAGAGTTGCCTGCAACAGCTTGAGCTCCTGAAACAATAATTATCCACAAACATTCCTTTAATAAGATGCTGCAGATTTCAGGTGCTGAGCCCCAGGAAACACAAAGAGAGATGTTAGAGAAAATATACTGCCGGTTGGACAGGCTCACTTTCCTGTTCAGAAAATGGACACTTAATAACGAGCTCTGTCCCGGCTGAAGAGAGCAGATGAGGTGAGGGGATGCTGGTTGCTTGATAGGAGATTTGTTTGGTGCTCAGCTGCCTCAGCAGCTGCTAGTTCTACCACTGTGGCTGGGGGTGGGTGTCTTCCAGTGCAGGTTATTAATTTAAAATGTCCTATCATCAATAACGGAGCAGCAATGACATGTAGTGAAAGTCCCTTCTTGACAGCGGCACCGTCATGCTACAGCACAAACACTATGATTGATATCATCTGTACGGTAGTTGCTACAGGTCATTATATACAAAATATGCCATGCTGTGCGGCAGCAAATTATACAAATTTGTCCTGCTAAAATCTGAGAAACGCCTACTCTCAATTATGTGGTGAATAAATTCAATTGTGTAGTATTTTAGCTTTTCTGATAAAATTTTAATTATATGAGATGCAGTGATTTAGGCTACAACATGTCTACTGTACGTCTTAAATGGCTAGAGATGCTCAAACAGGAGAAATAATGACGTTCAAGGTCAATATCAACTGAAGGTTCTTCTTACTCTTGTGCAGAATCATTATTTAGCTTCAGTTCCTTAAATCCAGTAAAAATTCTTATTTTCCAGATACAGGTTCAAAAGACTTTTGAGACCATTTTTAGGTGGAAAAATTACAGATGGGTTCAGGATTTAACTTTTAAGCACACATGTGTATCTTTGACAAATTCTCAACTTGCATTTAACTGCATGTCCAGTTTCCATGTCTTACCGTATTAACCACACAATTACAAAAAAAAGAAATACATGCCAATAGTTGCTGTTTTGTGAAAAATAAAGCCCTCAATAATGAAACCTGAATGCTGGGGCTTGAGTAATGTATCCTGCGTTATGATCTATGATAGAGTACAGTGGGGTTTCTGGGCAAAGCTTGAAATTAAATTGGCCTTTCTATGCTGCATGGCTCGAAAATTCCAAAGCAAAAAATCCCAAGATGCCAGAAAATGATGAATTCTATCAGTCACTAAGACCTGCCATGGTGCAAGAGACAATTTTCCATTACTGAAGTGGCAACAGATTTCAGCTTTGAACAGAGGGAAAAAATCTTGTTCATGTAGTGCTATGTAAGGGCTTATCTGACTGACAGGTGAGTGTGTCAGAGCTTAAAGCTAGATTGGGAAATACGCTATAGGCCAAAACCGGAGTGCATTGGGGAAAAAAAAAACACAATCACTGGTTGTTTGAGCAATAAAACAAGAGAAAAACAATACAGCATGTACCATCATAACCCTTATAAGGTATACAATGTTCAGCTCCATATCATCCATTTTCTGTAAAATAGTTTCTTAAATAGAGAATGTAGAGACATGTTTACATATTGTATTATGATTGGGTCTCTGATAGGGTCAACCAGAGACAAAATCACATTAGAAATTAGCTTATTGTCATTCCTCTATGTGGACTGCACACTGTAATTAAACCTGTCATTACTATAATATCACTATGTGGGACCAGCCAGGGAGTGCTTGAGGCAGGGATGCACATGAAAATAACATCTGACTTTGCCTCTTTCTATGAATTTGTTCAGTCTGTTTAAAGCATGGTAAATGAAAAGGGTTACGCTTTTCTTCTCTTAAAGCTCATACTCTGTAACAGCCCTTTTTGTTTTTGTATGTCTCCCTTGTTCCTCTTTTTTTTAGAACAGTTGTCATTGATAGCTTAA
>JBCAUF010000044.1:4169301-4181321 GCA_038406115.1 Haemulon aurolineatum
GTTACGGGGGATTTTATCTACGTACCACATGCCGGAAATAAGGTCCAGGTTGAAAAAAACGATACTTCTCCTTTAACAACTTTTGCCCATGTTCCGAGCTGGCAGCTAATTAGGAAGCAGTTTGCCAAAGTTACTTGGATTAAATGCAATCAGCAGCGGGCCTTAGAAATGTCAAGCAGGCAAGGCTACTGGTAAATAAGCTTCAAGGTTTAAGGATCGCTTCATCAAGAGAACTGGCCTTTGCTTAAAATCTGTGGTTGGCTAGTGATAGGTAAATCACCAGCCAACCACAGATTTCTGTCCTCAATTTTTCGATTCATTTGCACTTCAAAGACAATCATGTTCGACGCTGTAGATGCTAGTTTTGGTGCTTCTGTGTTTGGATTGAGAAAAATCTGAAGTGTTTTGCATCAGGTACATCACTCAGCTATTACCAATACCATTATTACGATTGATCGTGCATGCATAAATAATATACCATTATTTGTAGAAAGAGACCCAAAATAAATTACAAATAATACTTAACAAAAAAACTATCCAGACATTTTTCTCGAGCTTTAGAAACAAAACAAATAGTTGAAACTAATAATAAGAACTGTAATGATCGCTGCAGGGATTCTCTACTTTTTCCTGTCCACCTTCTCAGGGTTGTCAAAGATCAGAGGTCAATTATGGGGCAACAGCCCCTGAGCTGCCTGTGATTCTCGTCTTGTGAGATATTAATCACAGCGGTTGCTTGCCAACATGAACCTAAACCTGACAGTTAAAGACTTCCCTCCCCTCTCATTATGTTGACCCTACTGACCCATGTGCAATCAATATACAGTATTAGAGATCCTTGAATGAACCTACATGTGACACCCCCCTCTCACCAAACAAGCTGCTCTCAGATTTAATACAGGGCAAGTTCACTTCATGTCAGCTATAGGGATATGAGCAATATGGGCTTCCTGAGATTATTTGAAGCTTGAAGTTTTAAAACGTATGCTCAACAACTCTATTGTTCATATTGTACATAAGAAGTCATACACTACTGTAAGAGTAGAGCATTCTCTACAAAGGGACATTTTTAGGGACACTTTCAGCCCACTTGGTTAACTAGAGTGACAAAAACCAGTGACAGCTCAAATAAAGAACATGTGCCCCTAGTACAGGACCTAACACAAGCTAATGACGAGTTAGCTGCCAAGAATGCAGTGGAGGCAGGCTGAGGTGAAAGGGTGCTTAAAAAGTAAACAGAAGGGCAAATTGTTTTCTCAGATGTCAGTAGAACAACCAGAATCACAAAACACCATTTTTGCATTTCTCGCTTTTCTCATATAGCTCTGTCTCTGGATGCACCTTTCTTTCCTGCCAACACAATAGCCATACCAACTCAAAGTTGATTGTGGTGAATTGGTTTTACTGCTTCTAATGGTCAGAAATGGCCTAATGCAGTCTTAAAGTCCATTTGTAGTCAATTTAATCCATGGGTAGTTTTCAAATGAATTAACCGGTGATGCAGTGTCAAAGTATAACTGCATTTTTAAATTATCCAACCCAATAATGCTAAATGAGATTACCTGACATGCCAAAATAATAAGAAGCAAGACGTAAAGGTTTCATTTTGTGGCATTCTTCCCAAGACCACTTTGATGAAGTTGGGTGGTGGTTGGGTCTAGGTCGGGATTTTAGTGTGCTTAAAGTTGGGTTAAGCTCCATATAATCCACCACTATAATCCACCAATATATTGTGCTCCAAGAACTCCTCCTTCAAATTAATTTTTGTGTTTTTTATGTTGTGTAACAGCATTACTCCTATGAAATCAAATCATATTGAACACTTGCCAGCCAGTCAGAAACCAATATTTGCTATGACCATAGAAAACATGCATTTTTTTGGCATGATACAAAACATGTGCTGTAGATGGATTACACAAGTTCCTCATGACTTGTTTACAGATTTTATGCCATCTGCCTTAAAACACCAACAAAAAGCAAAACAAAGACATTTATAATTTATGGATTGCTCTCAGCATGAGAGCTCTGTGTCAAATGTCGTGCAGGAGACTGCAGATTCACAATCTGAAAGGAATGAAATATTCAGAAAAAGACCACCATCACTACCTACTGTATGTATGCTGCATGTCTGTCTCACATCTTCACATAGCATTGTGCATACATACATATCATGCATACATATCCAGGATGTATACGTAACAACAAAGTCTATTATGATCACAAACATGTGCCAACAGCATACCTGTCAAGCTATTCCAGTTCCACGTCAGATTTTCCCCAATCATCAATCACTCATTCCTTGCCCCATGACCAACCTTCCCACAAGGGTTTGTACAAATCGATACATACTCTGAGATATTCTTCCAACAGACAGATGGATAGAAAGGGGCAAAAAAAGATAATAAAGCAACGATATCTCACCTGCGAAGCCAAGGGGGCATTTGCAAGTGTACTGTGGGGGGGATGATGGCTGACTTGTTGTAATGCATGTGGCTCCATTCAAGCAGCTGTTTGGTTTTATCAGGCAGGCATCGCCTACATATTGACAGAACTCTCCAATCCATCCCGGGGCACAAACACACTGCAGGAAAACAGTACAATATTGGTGAGAGGGAGGTACAGTATATATGAACTTATCAGCCCATATCAACAAAAATCATCACACAGAGGAGCATGTATTAGAGCAACGATATGATTTCATTGTTTTTGCTCTATCCCAGAACATGACTATGAGGGATAAGTTGTTGACTTCAGTTTTAAGGCGATGTTCACCTCCATATTGGGTAAACAACAGTGTAGTGCAGTGTGTTTACCCTTGGGAAACATAAAAAAATATGGCAACAGTTTGCACGCTGTTCAGCTGATGTGGCTGTAAACACCTCTGAAATAAAAGGGTCAGTTCACCCAAATTACAAAAAGCCTTACTTTCTTGCCTACCTTGACTGATATCGAAGAACACAGATAGTTCTGGTTTGATTTGCTTACTTGTTTGGTTTTGAGATATTCTCCTCTGAGATTTCTGCCACTACCTCAGCACGATGGAGGTTATGGTACTCAGAAACCAAAAAAATGGCTCATTGTTGCTGATTTTTTTGAAAATGGTAATTTCTAAATGCTGAGATCACCACCAGAGAAATTACATTGTGGTGAAGGTCAAAAATCTCAGTGACAGATCAAAAAACAAGGTCACACAAATCCAAACCTATGTGTGTGGCTAGATACTGTACCACTACAGTAAATGAGAAAATTCTATTCTTTTATTTGGGTGAACCAACCCTTTTAAGCAAGAAATTAGCACTTTGACCTCAGTCATTTCTTTTTATCACAAATCCAATGTGCTGGCATAAAGAGCCAGAGAAAACCTGTCAAGTTCTTGTCCAATAGGCCTACTTTGTGTAGCGATAAAATCTGTTTTATATAACCTCTAGTTTTATTCTGTCTGTTAAGACCATCTTAAGAGCATGACAGTCCATCTTTAATGAACTGCCCAATGATTTGTCATACTCAAAGGACAGGCACATCAAAAAGATAAATAAAAATAAAAACATAAAAAGGAGAACCGGCCCATTTTCAGTAAGCAACACTTTTTGATTATCTGTGACCCCCACCAGCAGGAAGCATCTAAAAGTGGATTTTAGATTAAGAGTACTCTCAGTGGTCTAATGGAACAAGACTGATGGAGAATAATTAGGAGCTATGGGGCATTACGGAGCAGTCTCAGGTGTTGTAAAAAATACAGACGTTTGAGGAGACTGAGCAATAGAGAGGCAAATTAGACCAGAACCTGTCTGTCTGAGCAGTGCGTCCACATACTCACAGTGATTAATGGGTTTGAATTGGATTACTGCTGTCTGTAGACATCTTCTACCAGTGATGTTTCCATTATTCTCTTTGTTATTGTTGTTTTTTTATTTCAGTTAATCACAGGTTTTCGCATTCATGGAACTTTAGAGACAAAAGATGGGAAGACCCTCTATTCTGTGATACGCACTAGTCTATTTTATGTTGAAAGACAGACCTCATTCATCCATTTGCACTCAGATGCCAAAATATTTATGGAGCAACGCGTTATTAAAAGCAATCACGTTATTTTGTCTACTATTCCATGCTGGATCGTAAATGAAAACACACATAAATCATTTAACTTCAAACTTACAGACATTCTGATGCACACATGATTTCTAACAAGGTGAGTGAAAAAGGCTCCTGCGGTTTATCATATACCAGTATCATACAGCGCTATATATTATACATGATATACAACTTTGCTGAAATACAATGATGGGGGTTTTTTTAGGTAAAATTATACAAAGTTTAAAAAAGTCTGACTTCCTTACTTTCACGTTCATGTTGTAATTAAGGTGCAGCATGAGTCATATTTCGTGTGCTGAGGTGCAGAGACTGAAAGATTGCATTACTTACCTGATATCCGCCAATTATCCTCAAGCACAATCCCTCATTTAGGCAGTTGATATTGAGCAGCCTGCAGTGGTCAATTATTTCTTCGCAATTCTTCCCGGAAAACCCTCTCAGACATCTGTTAAGAGGAGGTCAGTGTCATCAAAATCAATTCACCCTGAGCCTTGAGCACTAACAAGCCATATTTCTTATTTCTTTTACAAGATACATGGGGTTATAATTTTGTTTTCTACATGACCTGTTTGTGATACAGACATGGGTGAGATAGTGTGTGAAAAATGATTCTTTCAATTTTCTGACCCAGATTGCCAAATGGGTGGAGATTGTATCAGGACAAATTAAGATCTCAGATCTTTGAAAAGACAGACAACTGTAGGACAATGAGAAGGAGCATAACCAAGCAAAACTGTAAAACTCTGTGCAGGACAACATTTGGCCTATCACCCCCTTAAGTGTGCAAGGTACACACTTATGGAATTCTTTACCATCAGAAATTAAATCACAAACAGAACTCAAGAGGTTTAGTGTGAAAGTTAAACATTGGCAATTACAGTCATTGTCAATACAACAGCACTTTACCAATGTTTAATGTTGTTTAACTCGTGTTTTAATATGTAATTTACAACTGCAACAGTGTTTATTTACGCATTGTATTACTCACTGTGTTTGTATCATTGCATTTTTTTTATATTTCATTCCATTCTAAAGCCTGACCAGGGACAAAGACTGCAAATTAGCTGAAGTTAGACGTCTTATATGCATCACATTTTCCCATTTTCTGTGGCAATGTTGTATGTATCGTCTCTGTTAAATAAACATTGAAATAAATACAAATAAATAATTTAATCACCAATTACACTTTCCTGTGGGTGAACAATCTCACTCCTGACTTCAGTGATTTCACTTAATGGACTTCTGTATTCATATACTTCATATACTACATTATTAGGATTTACTACTTCTGTCTAAATTTCTGAGTTTAAGAGCTGTCATAATGAAAAAAAAAACAAAGAAATAATGTCTGAAATTTCCATTTTCCAAATTTTCAGTCATGTGATCTGGCATAGTACAATATAATAACTGGAAAGACATCAGATGTAAGATGTAAGAGTGGAGACTTCAGAAGTAGAGCCTAATATACATGAATTTCCTTTCACATCACGCCTGTACACCTGAAAACATTCATATAAATCTGATTGTGAGTCACCAAAAAGCATTTCAATCTAGCCTGTTACAAAGGTGTTTTACATGGTTGTTTGGTGATCAATATATTATCATTCTATGACTGCAGATTCAGCTCAAGTTTAGCTATGGACACAGACCCGTATAAGCACTAGCAGGAGTTTTAGTCTGTATTAAATACAGGTTTCAGTGTGATAATAAGTATCCAGAGAGCAACAAAAGGAGGCAACAAAGGAAGCCTGTATCCTCTGAGAAGCTTTGTGAAGCAAACTGTTAAGTTTAAATGGCAAGTCTTGGTTGCCTTTCATTGTTAGTGGTTTAGAGCTCCGCCAATATGCTTTGTAGTTTCTTTTTTCTCTGCCATCTGATTCAAAATAATTAGATAAACTTAAAAAAAGATAAAAGATCAAAAGTAACCATGTGTTAGTCCATTTCTCTCTTCTACTTTCTGACTTCCCAACCTAGTACAGTGCATCGTTTCATATTTTTAAAAAGCAACATAATTCCCTAAAACAGATGGGCAATGTAATTTTGTAAATAGTGCATTTTTGCTGGGAACTATGTTCAGCTGTGGATTAATACACATTTGGTGTGCAAGTCAGCACTTACAGCTCCAGGACGGTGTGTGTAGGATTGACTCAAAATAACATAATACAATAATACAAAATACAACAGTTCCTATAATGCAGTTCTGGTCTTCATGGAAATGAGTCATCCAGTGTAACACTGTGGCTCATTGATATTTTCAATAGTATTTTTTTTAATATTCTATGGACGATAATGTAGGTCTATGACACAGAGGAATAAGGATATGAATACACTGACAGCACTTGTAAGTAGGATCAATTCATTGTTGTTTCGGTCTTTACATGGGATTTGTTGATAATGAAAAAAATAGAGAACATCACCAGCCAACAGTGAGGCCTGAGGTCTGCCAGACAGGTATGCATTAGTCCTAGAGCTTTTAAGTCAAATGTAAATCCTAATCACATTAAAATGGATGAAAAAAGAATAAAAGACCCATCTTTATTCACTCTCAGTGGGAGACACATTCACAAGAGGTTCCAATCATCTAGAAAGGGGACTGTGAGAGTGGCCTCTATTAGGTCTCTGTATGTGTTTCACCTGCACACATAATCATTTCCCCTGGACACACAGGTGGCATTGTGGAGACACGGTGACGGGCTGCACAGGTTCTGCTGCCTCCTGCACGCTGGGACCACATTACCATCTGCACAGACACATTCAGAGGCCTGCATACAGAGGCAAAACAAACCAGGTCATCAGTCAGCTTTGGAAAACAGGGTTAGAATACACAGGGGTGCATAACATCGCTAACTGTCGGAGCATTATCAATACAAGAGCGATTGAACATCGTGATAAAAATGTGCCTTGACTGACTTGCATCATTATTTGCTATCAATCTCTTATTACATATAATTGAATCTATGCAGGCAAGTGAATAATAGTTTTATATATGTTTTCATGTCAGTTTTATATATCATGAGAGGCTAATAGTCTTGTAATCCAAAGTTAAAGAGATCTGAATTTCACATTAAGCATCCAGAAAAATATCTATGTCAGGCCACAACAGCATCACACATTATTTTGATAAATGTCCCTTTTAGCCCGCTCTACTCTGGTATTCTTAGGTGGATTGTGAAAATGCGTAGCACACTTGGCAAACTGTAATGAACAAAACAAAGGTCAGAGAAAGACAATTAGACTATTACTGTATTTTCTCCAGTGTATCCCCAAGAACATTAGAACACAACCGCTGCCTTTGCAAAATGCATGGCCACAATAGCATTTCTAGTGAAAGGTGAAGATTGCAGCAGGCATCCAATTACAAAAAGCTTTTGACAAGAGCAATTTCAAACTGGCACTTAAGTATGTGCTGGGTCATTCAATCAAAATGCTTGAGGAAGCAAACTCTCTTTCCCATAGCTCATCTTCAGCAGGAAATATTAATTGCTGCTGCAGCCTTCAGAATGAAGCCATTTGATCTTGTTTCAAGACACTATATTAATTTCCATGTGCCATTTCTTGTTTATGTCCCACTGTGATAAAACAAATAAGGGAAATTAAGTCCTCACACGCACCCCTGCAGTGCAAATTTGTTCCTCCTGACATGCGTATGACATGCAATCGAAGTCAACTGGGGAATCGCAGTAGAGGCCCCCAAATCTTTCTGGGCAATGACAAACAAATCCGTTGGGGCTCTCCTCACACACGCCACCATTTCTGCATGGATTTGGTTCGCAGGGGGCTTTTATCTTCTCACAAGGTGGGCCTGGAAAATAGACAACACAATAATTGTATTCAGATTGTGGGATTTGTGTTTGCATCTAGGAACTATAATGTGTAAAAACCCTGTCAACTTTTTTGCCAAGCAGATGTTTATTCATTCTGCTTAAAACTATTAAACACCATGTGGCGACCATGAATATGAACACACTGAGTGTTTACCAAAGTTACGCCTGAAGAGACATGACTGACTTGACATATGATCCATGGAGGAAGCTGTGATTGATGTGTTTTATCAATAATTACCACTTGCACCATGCATATGTATACAACATCCTCACAATTGAACTAAAGGCAAGGACTAAATGTACAGTACATTGCTGTAAGAATTGTATGTTGGCCTCTGATTAAAATCCTTCGAGCAGGGTATAAATTTCCATTTTAAAAAACAAACTGAAAAATAACAACACCAAAAAAACTGCAGTAGTCTCAGTAATGTCAATATCATTGTGCTTGATTAAAGTAAGATCATTAATTTTTACACAATTCATTTCAAGGAAACCAAACTTAGAGTGAAAAACATGGCAAATTTTCTAAACAGCTAACAGCTAACAAACCTAAAAATATATAAATAGGTTGGAATGCATGGTTTTCTCTGAAAGCTATGAGCAAGGTGGCGGTTTTATAGTTTGTGCATTGGTCAGGTCGGTCTGCAGCTGCCATCCCGTGAAGTCAGATCTGCTGTTGTATGAATGTATAAACGAGAATGGGGTCAGCACCATAATAAGAAATGTTTAATGGTACGGTTAGTACTGCTACCACACTTAAATGTCATCAAGTTAAGTGCAGTTTTAACTTGTTACCAGTGTTATGGATTTTATCTAAAAAAAACAAAAAAAAAACATGCTGCTTAATATGAGGGATGTAATTATACTTGGTGATTTCTCCATGTTTAAGTGGGAGGATACATAATCATATTTTTGAAGAGTATTTTTCCGAGAAGCTAAAAGCAGCTTCATTGTGTTTAGCCAAGACCATAATAGAGGATGAGTGGGGCATGAGTGGTGTATATATTCAAGACAGATGACAAACAGCAGACGCAGAAATGCAACCAACTCCCTAATAATCTCTCAATTTTCTCTACTGCACTTTCTAACTTATAGGATTTAGGGCAACTTTTTAAAATAAGAAAAACCCTGTAAGTTTAAACAAACTTGCCTTTGAACATATAACTATTTGAGCATATAATACTTCATACTGTATCATGTCTTAAGATGTACAACATACAGTACAATATTTTCCCAAAGTAGGTGGATTTCATTAACAATTTTTACTATATTATTAAATATTTGTGTGCTTCAGCACATAGCACAGAATATTTAACTGCTTTATTTAAATGACTACAGGTGAAAAATTATGTACCCATTATTATTGCTGCTTCCACCATTATTTGTATTATTTCTATAATCATTTACATTCTTAATACTTCTGCCACATACTTTAACATAATATGCAATAGCGTTGACCATTTAAAACATGGACTGAAACAATCCATCAATTCACGCAGACAGATAATACAATGAGTTGATACATCTGTGCCAAATACAGTAATAAAAGTAAAGTCACCATGAAGATGTATACATGATTATCATGGAGGATTTTCACTGAACTGTGAACTAAGTAGTCAGTGCTGCAGCTTGGTTCATAAGTACTTTCCCAGATAAAGCAATTCTGAGCAAAGCTCTAGCCAGTAGTTTTCTAAATACTGCAGCACCAGAATACTTTCACCACCAGCAGCTTAACCAGAGACAGGGTAATGCCGTAGTGACATTGTATGCAAAGGATAAAATTAGACTGAATTCACTGGAGGTTCAAGGTGAAAAAAATTTGATGTTATTCCCCGGTGAGGGTTTTCATTTTTGTGTTCTTCACAAGGTGCCTACACATTTATCTTTCCAGTGACTCTTTCTTTGCATATTTTCTTTAATCCCCCTGCTGATACAAGTGCTCATGTCCCAGAGGCTCCTCATAGCCTCCTCTGTGGGCATCAATCTTACTGTGTACAACTTCAGGGCTTGCTTTTTCCTCAACTCATTTTCCACCAGAAATTGAGTTTTCATAACTGGTCCACTGAAAGTTGCGCCAATACAAGCTACTATATTTTTAGGAACACTTCCATCTGTCACATATATTTATGACACAGAGAATGGTTGTAGCACTCTGCACTCAAGAGAGAATTTCCTAATAGGTCATCATTTTTGTTCAGGTCATGCATGGTACAATTTGTATTTGTGCTGGCATTTATGTCCTCAAACACCTTTATCATAACATCTATTATGAACTGCAGCCATCTAGTATACATACAAATACAACATTGTGTCAGTATCTAGTTAAAACCAGGGTAATGACTGTATACCTGTATCCAAAATAAACTAAAAAAAAATGACATTACTACCAACAAGATTGCAAAAACAATTAACACCTTACACCAAATGAAAATGGCCCCACAAAGATGGTAATACCTTGCAACAAATACCCAAGAGGTAGTGCAGAGGAGAGTCAAATCAAAAGAAAATCTCATTTGAAACGTCCCATGAGTTTGGCTCATTATTCTGTGCGCATAGACTTTGGCCTATGAGGGCAGCCAGCGCTGGAGCAGCCACTAACTTCCAGTTGATTAATGAGGCAACTGCAGCAGGGAGGTAGAGGAAGCACAAGCTCCACAGAACTCCCAAGAAGCTGATGCGACAGCAGGACACCATGACTATGCGAAAGCACCCAGTGGAGTCCGCTTACTTGAGAGAGCAGCAGCAATTAAAGCAAATTAGATAAAAGCTGCAAATGCAGAGGGCGCATGTAACTCAACAATTTCTTTCTGATGTGAATTATATGCATGACACATTTAAAATTGGACAAGGGCAGACATGATTACAATTCCACCCGTTTTCTTTGGTTTTACCAAACGCCTTGTCATATCCATAATTCATCTGCTAAAAATTTGGACAAAAACTGCATTTTTTGTTTCTCAGCTTTGTTTTTGGTCATCAATGACAGCTAATCTTAAAAAGTCCATGCATTTTATTGAGAAAATCTTGGACATGTATGTATGTTTAGGTCCATAAAAGAGGAAATCAACAGGATGTAATAAAATTCAGCAACCCATCAAATAATTATGTCAAGTAAAATCACTCACTATTTTTAACAGTTGGGTAATTCACTGTTGCCTTGATAACCAAATAACATAATCCCTTTGTTGAATATAACATATAACAACAGCATTCAATTTCACTTACAATGGCATTCACTAAATACAAAAGGATGAAAGCAAAGTGATTTATTTTATTTATTTTGTAATTTTATCTTTTAAATGCAAGATAACTTCAGAGTTGTTCTCCAAAACAATTCTACCCTCCACTTCCTGCACTGTACTTTCTAGTAGACTTAATCTGCTCTGAACACCGGACTCTAGACAGTACTGGAAGTAACCTTGAAACCACTTCTCCAAAATAATAAGCTGAAAGCATGGGCTGGACTCGAAAGGCAAAGCTGTGACACTTCAAGACTGCTGCCAAGACAAATTGTGCTCCAAACAAAACAATGAATCAATGTGAAGAGCCACCTGGAGTTTTTACTCCAGAAAGCTCATTGCAGGCTTGTTTCTACAGCAGACGCTGATATCCAGGGCAACCGGAGAGGTATCCAGGTCTTGTAACCCATTTGTGTGTGATACCCATTAACCTAACTGTATGTTACTGGAGCAAATGAGACTCATTACCAAAATAATGGGTGAAGCGGAAATGTCTCATCCGCATGCTCACCAGATCACCAGTGCCACCCAATGCTTGTACATGAGTCACAGATCTAAATCACACAGGAACACAATTTACTGCCAACGAAAAAGATGCTACAACTGTTCATGATTTCCTTTTATAAATGATTCATGGGGAGAGGTATAAGCATACTTAAGCACTGACTTGGCTAGAGTAGGCAGTGCAAGTGGAACAGACCACCTATATAGTGAGCATAAGACCAAATACAGTATTACAAAACAGTACAGATATTAGAGGAAATTAGAAGGAATAGAAATCTAGTGTTGAAGACTACCATGAATTATATTTGGATCTTCCACACCTTGTTACCAGGGTACATTAATAAAATACAATAAAAAAAAT
>JBCAUF010000044.1:4222302-4244612 GCA_038406115.1 Haemulon aurolineatum
TTCACAATAGGACACTACAGTAAAACTAAGACATAGAATTTTTTTTTTCAGTTTTCTGCAAACAGACATGCATGTTTAGAGTTGCTAGCATTCTGAAAAAGGGTGAACAACATACCTGCCCATGCACACACTCCAATCCAGTAGTCCTGCATTGATTAATATCTTGAGATAATTTGCTACTTGAAGAACCTGAGGAAGTTGAAAAGGGTTTCAGTGATAATTGTCCACCACGATTCAGTGAACTATCCAGAGTAGCAATTCAAAACCTTTTTTGAAAAACATGTTGCTGGCATCTCGAGATTTTCAAAAGTTTTTTTTGTTTTGGTTTGGTTTTTTTTCCCAATGCTTTCAGCGTCACAAAGTTCCACTTAACTCCATTATGTTTGGTTGGCAGAAGAAATCTCAGAGACAAATATCTGCATGGATATGAGCCACTATTGAGATACAATGCGATAAATAAGCAGTAATAAACTTGTAAAATTCAGGCTTCCTTTACCACGTCCCTTGCATACATAAACCACTTTTCTCAATTTATTTTGGGCCGTTTTAGCTTAGAATTTTGACAATTTTAATGTAAGACTAAATGGTATATGCTAGGACATTTTAGTATATTGACATATTCAAAATAATGGCCAGAATAGTAAAATGTTTTGAAATGAACTACAATAACAAATGTTTAACTAGTGTAACACATTTTTGAAGAAAATATAGCTTTACAGCACCGAAGCAATTTCTAACTGGTGAACAATTATGTCATCTTCATATGAAGTTTTGCAATCAAGAAAAATGTCCAGCTGTGAAGCTACATTTTGGCCTGCTGTCTGTTATTGGTGGATAAATCATTAGCTCTGCCCAGTCTTTCATCGATTTCCATCTCTATGATTTTTGCCGCTGTTAGAGGAAAGCATTGGAACTGTGAAAATCTGACATTGATGATTTAAATCAATTCAATCTTAACTCTACCTGCTCTGGCACTATCTGAATAAGACATCACATGGGCCATATATGCAGGAATTTAAACCACCATATAATTTTAGAAGAGTTTATTTCATGTAAGGTTTAAGGTTTTACAGTGAATAATAAATGCTCTGAATCTAGATTAAGAACGCCTGTGGTCATCTTTTATCCTGTTATCTTTTAGTCATTAGGCTCTGCAGACCTAATTTGTCAATCGTGCCATAGTAAGCCCCCTTCTTAAAGATTGGTGGTTGTGTGCAGGCAGAACATCTGCCGTTATTGATCCACCAGACTCTAATGCCCTTCTGATCCATATCACTGTAAGGCCTTATCAGTGACATACAGGGATTTTCTCTGATGCTTATAGTCTCCACTGAAGTTTCATGCATGAATGCCTAAAAGAATGAAAGAATATGCAATGTGTCTGTAAGCGGGACCACAGAATAACTACATATTATGTCAAATTGATGCAAACTGCAGTGTTTGATACAACATCACATGGTTTCTATGCATTCAGTTGCTCGCAGTCAGCTCGGTTTACAGTCAAGCTCTTTGTAGATTACTCTACTTTGCATGCAGAAACTACAGAAAATTTCTAAAGAAATTTAGTTGATTTCTGGTGAAGGATCTAACTAGTTCACAGTGCTTAGGGGGATTATGATATGCACAGTGAAGGCAGTGTAGAGCTCAGGCTCAGGATAAGCATGTGCTCATACACCAGTGTGGTATAAGCCACCTGAGCAGCAACAAACTCCTGGTCGGTGCATATCATATGACTTCTCAAGAAACTAGAGACCATTTTGTAGTGAGATCGCCAGCTGTGTCACCTGTCATGTTCAGTGTCATTATTACTATTACCACATGAGTAATTAGTACTCATGGGTTGAACCACCCATCTTTGAACTTTGCCTTAATTTTGATCTCAACTACATACCTGTGAAGAATTGCGACTGCACCTTGGCATTGACAGAATCTGTCCACAGACATACAGTACCAGCACCCAGCAAAGCACTCAAAACCACTTCTGTGGTAGTTCCCATTACAATCGATGCCTCCAGTATCACATTTTACCATCTGGAGACTCACAAGGTGAAATAAGCTACATTGTCGTGGCTAGGAGCAATGGCTTCCTATGACTGGTGCTGCTGTCTTATGATAGAAGCTTTAAGTCATCATGTGCATTTTGTGCTGTCAAATCCAAAGAGTTATCCCCAACACAGTAATGTGTTAACTTTCTTTTAGAGTACCGATTTCATACAAAGTTAGGTCAAGACTCTGTTACAATCTTAAAAAATCTTTGTAGTCAGACGCCCTGCTCCTTTCCACAGCTACTCACTCTTTGAATGCACGAGATACAGTCGTTCCCCTGCGAAATGTCAACTTCAAATTTTGATTTATTTTTTCTATTCTTGCTCTTGTTTGAGGCCCCTTCTTCATTCTTTTTTCATCTCTTGTCTCCGGCCAGAGCAGAAATCGTTCCATTGATTAGCCAGAGAATTTCATTACGATTTTATTGCAGAAATCTGAAGCCACCTCATAAGATACAGAGAAGATTACAGAAACCATTAAACATCTATCCAACCTAATGACCTCTTTAAAATGAAGTTTATATGGCAAAAGACACTTCAGAGCGAATTCACGACATATACATAAATACTCCAACGAATCGTTTGAAAAAAATTATAAAATATAATTTACTACTGGTGTCATTGCAGAAAACGTGCCACTAGATTTAAGTGTCAGTGTTAATTTTTTTCATTTGTGCTCATACAAGGTAATCTGAATATGAGAAGATGAATACATCCATCTAATTGGATTTGGTTTTATATTATTTCCAACAATTTCAATGTTTGTATCCAGACAAACCAGAAATACTTGAGTAAACCTTCCAGGAAACAAAGCAGACTTCTCAAAAGACTGAAAAGTACACCATAATATAATGTGTACTACTTAACAAAAAAAGGGAGAAAACACTGTCATTGACACCAAAATGGTTTATGCAATGAAAACTTCCATAGTTAAAAGTATTTAAGTCACTCATCTGCCAGGTGTTTATACATCGAGCAGTTTTTAACAAATATTGTAGTTATGTTAGAGTTATGATATGTTAGAGTTTGCTGTACCTATTTCTAATTCTTTCAAACTAATGGCCATTCAAATGTTATGAAATGGATTACAATAACAAATGCTGTAGTGTAACACATTTTTAAAAGACATTATACCTTTACAGCACCAAAGCAATTTTAACTGGTGAACAATTACATCATCTTCATATGAGATTTTGCAGTCAAGAAAACTGTCCAGCTGCCAAGCTACATTTTGGTCTACTGTCTGTTGTTGGTGGAGAAATCATTAGCTCTGCCCAGGCTTCTCTAGCTGTTCTGGCAGTATCTGAATATGACATCACATGGGCCATATAATGAATTTAAACCACCATACAAAGAATGCATCCACAGTTCAAAGAAATATTTTACTTAAAAAGATTTCACTTATCTACCATTTGCTGTTAACTCGGTTTTTATGCATCATACTTTTTCAAATAGCCTAAACAATAAATGTAGTTACGTATGCTACTGTGCAAAACCAAAAAATAATATTTAGCCAACATAAGAGCAAGAATAACATTTGTGAGAGCTAAATTACATATTTCCTATTATTACAGCCGATTATTTTACATTTTTATGGTTTTGACACTTTGTAGTTGGGCACATAGGCTATTCCATATGTTTGGAAAAACATAATGACATATACTGTATGTTTGGGGTTTTTTTCTCACCATATTTCCCAAAGTCATTCTTCTTACTTGAAATGTCATGTTTGAAATGCTTACTTATATCTGTTATATCTAAATGTGTAGCCAGTATAAAGATTTCTGCCAGCCTTTTTTTACATTTTCATTTTAGGAAAAAAAATGGTTTCCCCAACAAGTAAACATGTTGAAAAAACTTTTTTTTTTTCTTTAGCTTTAATGGAAAGATAATTCTAAAAAATATTTCCTGACTTGAAAGTTTTTTATTAGGTAATATTGTGAGTAGAGATGGCTGGCTTTGTATTTTCAGTAGAATAGTTTGAAGTGATTTTTTGGGACTCAACCAAACTTACAAGTGATACCTCAATAACAAAATAAATTGTTATCACCTTCCTCCAAGTTCCCATAACAAAAACTGCTACGAGAGTTTCCTGATCTGCTACCTCCATGGTTGAAGTCTGGTTAAATGGGAGAGCTGCCCCAGCATATAAACCATGGTTCTCTGGTTTCAGAGTCAAACTCTCAAATGTGTTACTGTAGATATCAACCAGAGAGGAGAGTTGGGTATTAACACAACTACAAGAGTGCGGCTTCTGTGTCTCAGGGGGTAGAGTAGGTGGTCCACTAATCACAGGGGTGGCAGTTCGATCTCTAGCCACATGTCGAAGTGTCCTCGGGCAAGACACTGAGCCCCAAGTTGCTCCCAACAGGCAGGCCAGTACCTTGCATGGCAGCACTAATGCCATCTGTTGTAAAGTGTTTTGTCTAGTGCCATACAGTCCACTGACATAAAACTATATTTTTCAGGAAGCTGAAATAGATTGTTCTGATAATTATTAAAAAATATCCTACACTACCGTTTTTGTGTTCAGGACAGGTTCCAGCGGTCACTTGCAGTACTGTACCTTGAGGCGCTTTGGCAATGGCATCAAGTTTTGGCCATGGTTGTGACCACATGGCTTGCTGCCTTCTGTTGGAATCCAGGCTAAGCATAACGTATGTCTTCCATCACAATGAAGCTCTTATCACTGGTTGTCTGTATCTCTATGACAGTAATGGTCAGTTTCAGATTCCATCAACAATTCAACACTGAATTTAAGGAAGATGTATCTTACACTTTGTTATCGTATTACTTGACAATCCTCTTCTTGTTGTTCTGGTTTAATTTTTCTCTCCATAAGTAAAATTTGAGCACCGACACCTGAACGAAAGAGTCCTAAAAACAAAGTACACTGAATTGAATTTCATCACTGTCCTGAGTTGAAAGACTGACGTTGCAGGCCTACATAATCATCACATATTATAATGTTCCCTTTTTTCTAAGGCCAATGACTCATTGGCATCATGGTCTGTAGTTTCATATAAAATATTAATGTGTCTCTGCAAGTCTTTTAAGTCTAGCCAAGTTAACACTTGCAGCACACCTAAACCCCATATCAAACAGCAGCAGCTGCAGAGAAGCCCCAAGCCACCTCAGCTTAATCCAATTTGACTGGCCATCACTGTGGGCGATGCTGGATGGAACATTATGTGAGGTGGATAGAGCTTTTTACTCTGCATTAGTGGAAAGGGATTTATCAGGCCACTTTTGACTTTGCTGTAAAAAAAATAAATTGGTCAAATGCTAATATTTACAGTGTTTTGTCCCACCAAATGTCCATTTGAGAGGCAAAATAATAATCTGAATAATCTGCCATTTGTCAGTATTATCAACTGTCTGTCTATGTCTATGTTGACAGGTGTTTCTTTTTTATATCCTCTCATGCAATGATTCATAAATAGCAAATATAAAATGTAAATACACAGAAATCTCCCACTATTGCAAATTCTTTGACCTTGAAATGTCAGTCGACTGACCCTTTTTTTAAAAGATGCACAAGTTGGACAACCTCCATTTCTGTGGCTTGGACGCTTCACAGCCTGCACATAATTTGGAAACTGGTGAATTGTCTGAGGAGTCTGAGCTCCAGTGACAGAGAAGGTGCAGAAATAAGCTTTTAGCTAATCCATGCCAAACATATCAGACATCTGTCACTTGTAGTGCCGGCCAGCCTTCTGCCTCGCAAGCTCATTTGGCACTTGAAACCAAAGATTTCTGAGACAATCTTTAGATTATGCTGCTATATATCTGTCTCTGCACTTTCATGGTGCATGCGCTCTGTTCTCGCTGCCAACATATCAGGGGCTCCCTGTGGTTTAAATGTCAGAAAGACGCTCATTCCAACCGACAGAATTAACTTACAGTCAGCTCAGCATGCGGGGGCTCCAAATGATAGGATGCACCATCAGGAGATAATGTTACTCACCTGAGCTGCAGCACTGCGAAAACAAATAAGATGTGAACAGATGCAGAAGCACCGTGGCATTGTGATGACCTCAAAACAAACAATTAGCATCATTGAATTTAATTTGAGGGGGAAATATGGCACAATCTTGCTCTATCTTTGACAAAACAACACACAAAAAAAAAAAAAAACGGATGAGCAGGTACTGTTCATTTGTTATCACACACTCGAAACATATTTCATATTCTGTCACATCCTCCTGCTCTGTGTTTCTGCCTCTCTCGCAACAGATGGTGAGAGGGATTCATTCCTGGGTCAGATGCACACACAGAACAGGTACCATAGAACAGTAGTAACTCAGTCCACTTCACTGCAGTGTCATGGAGGAGTGTTTTTCACAACAGCTCTTTTTGAGGAACGGAAGTTTGCTTAATGGGATAGCCTGTATTATTAACAGTGCTTGACACGCATGTGTTAGCAGCACGATAACTGTTGCTTCCCTAAGTGAGCTCTAATTATCAGAAATAGATGCTCTGTGATAATAGCTGCATTGCAGGTGCCTCTGTATGCGTAACCCTGTGCTTTTGTCATTTAAGTATTGCTGTGAAATTATCTGGGATGGAAAAGTAATAAAGAAAGGAACAGAGAATATCAGACAACAGCACAGTAAACCTAATTATCTGTATCCTGTTTCCATTTCATCCAGACTGGACATCTGAGCTTTTTGAAGAACAAAGTAAATCCCATGAAGTGGACAAAGGATTGGGAAGAGAGCTTTAAAAGCACCTGGGAGTGAAACTGGTGAGGTACGCAGATAAAGAGCAGCTCACAGGGATTATGTAATGTTGTGTTGACGGTTCATTTGGCAACAATGTGCTAAGGAGGCCCCTGTAGGTTTTTGCCTTTACATTGAGTCCCCTCCATTAGGTGAGTTCACTAAGTTCGACAGAGCAAATTGTATTTCTTTAAATCGAGAAATAGAAACATAGTCTTATGCCTAAATAGGCTGGTTTGAAGGCAGTGAGATTCAGGGTGACTAGGAAATGTAAAACTGAAAAGCTTTGGCACCCTCTGCTGTTAAAGAGACTTCCAGATGGCCACTATTTACACAGACCTGCTGTAGTGATGCAGACATGGCAGAGGGCAGGAGGAATGCCGTGCAGCATGACAGCAAATGAAAAAAATAGCTTCTTTTTTTATCTTAAGGCACCATTATGTTCTAATTGACCCTCTCATTGAAATGTTTTTGGTGTGAGAAATCTGCAGCCCTTTATGTGAAACCAACATTAGAAAAAGAGTATGGAAATGCTTCTCTAGTTTTGTTTTTTGTGCTTTTTCCCAGGTGATGATTCCCGAAGGAACAACAGACTAATTGTTGCTGTTGCTTGTTTCATATTCAACTAATACCTTGCAGCTTTTCCCATGCTCCCAGGAGTATCGCACATTCGCTCGGCAGCTATTTGTCGGGGCAGCGCTTTGCCCGCATGGTGTAAAGCATGCGCTGGTTATCCGGGGTGAACTAAGACAAACATTAATTGGTGGCACTGGATCCTCTGCTCTATACCTGCTGTGAGCCCACACCATGCGTCGGCGTGGCAACCCCATCATCCCTCCCGTCCGAAATCTCCTCTGACAGGGCCAGCAGCACCGAGCTCCTGGTTATCATTTATCATCCCAGCAGATTGGCTCATGTAACACACGGCAGACTGATGGGTCATCCTCATGCTGGGGACCTGGCTGGAGTAAAGCCGTGGCGAGTTGTCTGCATGATTGGAGACCTGAGAAATGGAGAGGAGGGCTTGTCATTAAAGAGGGAGGGGGGGGACACTTCTAATTCATCTCGCTAGTGATCGCTCTGCAGTGTAAGTGCCTCAGACAGCTCCGATATCATATTAGCACACCTGCACAGGCCCCAAGAGGAAAGAAAAGGACTTCTTAGTGGTGTTCCTAACCAACTCCCTCGGAGATGTACACCAGAGATTACCCCATTAATATATCCCACTACTCACTGGGGGGCGGTGGAACTCCCCTCCAATGCACATCTGTAGGATACCACAGGTGGCCTACCCTCCACACAGGGAGGTACCCTGGTTGTTTTTTCAGGGCTCATCAGCTCAGTGGAGAACGTTTGTTGGCTGCGATGACACCTGCAGAGTTCTATACTCTCTACAAGTCATCCAATCACTTTTCCTGTTTTGAGTGCAATGCTGTGCAATGTTAAAACAACACTTTTCATCTTCACTCCGCTTCATTTATTGTGCATGCCTAGGATTGATCAAAGGATGCTAGTTGACAGGTCATCATTAAGTCATAATCTGCCCCAAAACTCCATTGTTATTCTTAAGATCTTGGGCAAGGCGATAAATACATACATAAGAGCATGGACTGTTGTCACGAAAAGGTCAAACCCAAGATGCTAATCAATGATACCATGAAGAGGCGCAAACCGCTCCATCAACCCGGGAGGTGACTTTGTTGACACATGGGGATATTTCCTGTAGCCTCTGCACATTAATGAGCTTAATTTCATGGCAAAGCTCGACTGGGGAATATCTGTCTCCCCTCACGCCACCATGGATACTGACTCTTAGTCAGTGTTAATGGGGCAGATATGGACAGTTCTGCTTTGATGACAAATTGAAGTATTGGCCGGCTTTCATCTGTTCAAGAAGAAATATGGTCTTAGACACAAGGCTGGATTTCACTGTCCAAGTTTATAGAGGTAATATAAAGTATGTTTTAAAGTGGATTTTTACTTTAATGGAAATTACTTTTGCATTTCACTTTTTGGCATCCAGCAGTTCAGCTGTCTCCCTGTTACTCATCTCCTGGGATAGACAGACTCTGACAGGTCTTACTCAATATTGCAAGGTGAGTGAATTGTGCCAGATATTATTACCGGTGCATTTAACTAAGCTAGCGCACAAACAACGATTTGAACAGCTGTGGGCTTGTAAAAATATAATTCTGAAGGTTCCATTATTGCTATTCACATTAGAAGGGAAATCTTAATACATACTGAATCTAATTACTTCCTGAGCGGTAAATCTGTCAAAACCCACCCACCCACTCTGATAGAGCATGTACACGTTCAACTAGTTATAACTGAAATGAAATGCTGGTGCAGGAAATTCTCTGAGAAGCTGTGTGGCGTGATTTAAATGGACTGTCTGGTTGTGATGACAGAGGCACAGTTTACCATGACCATTCATGCTGTTGAAAGCAGCTTCTCTGGGCAGATGTGATCAGCGGAGGCAGTGTCTCCCTCCAGCCCAGATTGACAAGCCAGACCAGACTCAGGAGATGGATATCACAAGGGACAGCTGAGCTGCAGGAAACCAGTGGTGCAGGCAGTTTTCAGCCAGCCTCATTACAGTGGACAGGTTGATCCAGGCAATTGCTCCTCAGACAAGGTTGACTCCAAAGCACTAATTGTGTAATGCAGTATAGGATGACAATTATGATACAGTTCCCTGGTGTAAAAATGACTGTAAACAATTAAGATGTTTGATTTTGCCTGAGAAAAACAAGGACGTCTGTGAACTGTATTATAAGCAGCATGCTGTGGCTGTATTAAACAATGAAGTGTGAGGAGATGTATTGTTCGATGCACTTGCAAAGCCAATTCCTTTATGTATAATTTCAGGCAGGCCACATTAGTCAGAAGTGAAACTGTGAGGCAAATGGACAATTTATTCAAACTGTGTACACTACAGTTGTAATCACAATTAGTGTAATGTAGGAAACATCTTGTCTACAATTTACTCATTCACCTCATCTTGTAACAGTGCACTGTTTAATGCGTGTCTACTTCTTAACATAAAAGCATCAGATCAATTATCGCCTATGCACGGTCTGTCTGCATTTCAGTATTCTCTCATGTGTCTCGCTCACCATGGCAAGAGCATAATCTCTGAGCATTAATCTTTATTATTCAGCAGAGACACAGCAGAATTCAAATTACCAACCATATAGTCAAGGTCACGGTAAAAACAGAAAGAAAGAAAAAAACATTTTACACAGATTAATAAATCAAAGTGTATGCCCCCAATCAAAATGTAAGTGGAACACTCAGTATTGATTGAGGTGTCCTTATTTTGCTCAGTAAAACCATACTGAATACATATTTCATAACACATCCAAAGACACTAAATGGATTCAATTGCAGATGTTTGCTTTTCACTTGCTACTTTTTTTACCAGTCTGGTGATTAAGCATTCTGTGGCTGTGGTTTTCTCTATTGTGCTCTGGGAATGCAAACTGCCAGTTGTACCCAAACCTGCTGTGAGAGCAGACAGATCACGGGTCAATTTACTGATTGGACACTCGTGTTATGTGCTCTGATCATTAGCCAATACTGACCACTTACAGCACACACAATGAATTTCTCAAAATCGAACTAAGAAAATTAAAGGTGTGTCAAAGAGATGTGGGAGGAAAATAGGAACATACTCTAATTCAAGCTCTTGTTGTTCCCTTAAATTGGACAACATTAGTTTTCAGATTTTCCCCTTTCTACAGACATTCTGTGCAACTGCAACTGAGGATTTGCTAAACCCCTGAACAATCATTGTCCAATCATAGCTTAGTATCTGTGGCAAGGGTTACCTTACACCTACAATAGTATCCTAATGCTACAGTATGTCCAAACCAAAGAGTCATAGTCATATCATGAACTTATTAGTAATTACATTAGTCTGTGGGTTTACACGTTATTTAAAAAAAAAAAGATGCCTTCACAGCTTGCATATCCAACATGTTTTCAATATTTAGGCTAATGTTAGCAGCTCTGTTCTGCCCTAGATTTTGGGGAAGTTTAACAATGGGGATGGCCCAGTAGGAGGGTTAGGGTTAAGGTTAGCTAACTGCAACCCCCATTGGTCTCCAAGAGTATTTTCAGCAGCACAGATGCTGCTGAATGAGCTGAATGGTCTCCATGATGCCCTTGCTCTTCCATGACTACACATTGCTACTTGTCACTTTTATCATGACGCTTATACCACTCTATAAAGCACACGGAATATAATAGACAGTAGTATAATTTCGGATTTATAGTATATGGTAGAGAATATTACAGATCCAAGGCAAAACTGACAGAGAGGCAGGACTTAGAGAAAGGTGCAATTACAAATCCATCTGCTACTTCAGCACCACGGACAGCGCCATTAATTTTGTTGTTGTTTGATCAACTAGCTAGCTAAGAGGCCTGTTTTAGTCCCACTGTCTCAAATCAAGGAATCATTGATTCAAAACATTGTGTTCAATTTTGAGTGGTTAACTGCCCCTTATCATTGAAAATGTCATATGCGCCAAGTGAGGTTATAAAGCATATGACAGGCGTAGGAGCAGTAACAAAGGGTTTGGTTTTTGCTGCTCAGAACTTATTTATTTATTTCATGTCCCTGTTTGGGAAATTAAAACCCTGCCACTTTATGCAACTTGACGTGTTCTCCATTTTAAACAATGACTTGCATTCATGGTGTCTTAATGCCATTTTTTGAACTACAAACGCACATCAACCCACTGACATGTGGGCGTTCACCCAGGTAAAAAACCTTCAACTGTTGAGAATAATCACGATAAAGGCATATATGCCAGCAAAAATGTGTAACTGAGTTGTGGTTGTCCTGTCGACAGCAAACTGTTAGATGCTTGAAAAGTTTCTTATCAGTTCATTTGAGTGATTACGACAGAATTTCACTCTCCATTGTCTGCTGGGGAGGCTAATTATTTTATCACAGACATTTTAATTAGCTGTATCTCAGAGTTGTCCACGGAGCTACAAAAGCTACAATAGATAGAGAAAATAGTCTATGTGAGGCTTTTCATAGGAAGAAGTATGCTTCACACAGAATAGTATAAAGACATGACATACTGTGTATAGTGTCTAGTCTATATTTTCCATAAAACGTTTCTGTATGACATTCAGCAATACATTACGCACAGCATAAAGGATTGTAAATATGACTGTAGCTCCTTTCTCACAAGATAGTTGGTGGTTGCATGAATGTTTGAGTTGTAAAAGACTCAAAAGAATCTGATTCCTA
Organism: Haemulon aurolineatum; assembly: GCA_038406115.1. Classification (NCBI taxonomy): domain Eukaryota; kingdom Metazoa; phylum Chordata; class Actinopteri; order Lutjaniformes; family Haemulidae; genus Haemulon; species Haemulon aurolineatum. Next base: position 4,234,341 of record JBCAUF010000044.1, read on the forward strand.
CCGTAACATCAGTGAAAAGATGAATGTGATGAAAGGATTGTGCAAACAGAGAAAGATCATCAATAACTCCAGCTCAGGAGAACACTTGAGATTCTAAGTTTTATTAATTTTACAGCAGTGGAGCAGAAATCATATCAGGGGTTAAATGTGACAGAGACAGAGAGGTGACAGAGATTGAGAGTGGCTCATGATTGATTAGTGAGACTGCAGCCTACACAAGACAAAGGAGCGGGCTCATGCCAATGACAAAATTATGGGGTTAACACATATTCATCTCTATTATTAATGACTAAGCAGCTCTTTGCAAGCGTCTTCAAGATTGTCAGGTTTTTCTAGCCCGCCCCCTCGCTTCCTCATCGCAGGGTAAAATAAATTATAGACGGGAAAATGAAAATGTGGCAGGTGATTTGTCGGGAAGATAGTTTGTTATTGTGTGCATTCAGAATTGATAATTGCCAAGGTGACCTATGATCTCCTTGATTAACAAGGACACAGCTCTATATCCTGGCCGCTGCAGGGCTGTTTTATAGAGCCCTTTGTCAGCATGATTTCTCTGCCTTTATGTACTGAATGAATCACACCGATACGCTATCAGTCATCCATATTTTGTTCCCTACTATAAAAAAACTGTGAAATTATAATGACTTTCATGTTTGAACTTTTATACCTCTAACAAAAGAGGTCAGGGGTTGCTCCACATGGATTTTGGAACATTAAATTGTGCCAATTTGTAAAATAAAGCATAGGTACTGTAGGTCTGAGTCTGTCACCCAACCCGGCTTTTAAAAATGAAGTTTTCATGTCAGGAATGCTTGTCAATCTGCAGTGTGGGGGCAGCGGCTCATGGAATATTTACACAGTCAGAGAGGGGGGGTTGCGGGAGTCTAAGGCCTGGTGGTTGGAACCACATTCAAAGGAAACGGATAAAGGCCCTGAGGATTCATGCAGTGCAGCATTGTCTCCGACAAAAAAAGAAAAAAAAAAAAAAAGAAAAAAAACAGGAACAATGCTGGGAAAAAATACCTTGATTTAAAATTCAGTTCTAAACCCAGGCATGGAAAAGGCAAATATAAGTGTGAGTGGAATGTAAAGCAGAGCTGTATGCACTGAGACTGGCATAGTTTAAGCCACACATGCATGACAGGCACTACATTTTTTTTCCCCTGAATGATAAATTCCAGTTAAATAAATTGTGCCCGTTGAAGCTTAGTGGTATCTTGCCCCAATAAGGCTGCCCAGCAAGCATCTGCAGAGCTCACTAACAGGTTTCCCCCGCATTTGATTTCTACTCATATATTCATCTTCTCAAGAATCATTTGAATTATGCCTGGTTTCTTACACATGTATTAAAAATGAAAGTGAATTTATTAATATTAATAGCGAGCCATATGGTAAACAAGTTACTCTGGCTGGGAGATTTGGTCCGGTTTGGTGGTGTCAGCATCATCTCTCTAAAAGGAGGACTCTGAAAAGCAAATTCCTTTGAATAGACAGCAGACTGGTATATTTAACATCAAAAAGACCTGGAAGGGAAAGTAATGAAAGATGCTGATAGAAAGCACACTTGTCATCATGGGGATTATACACTTCTGTTGATGCATGATTGCCTTTTTTGTGACTGTTTGAGCAGCTACTGCTGGTACAAAAGGTTGTTATTAAAACGTCCCAATAACATGCTAAAACGGGAAAAGGCTTTTTTACTTAATAATAACTTCATAATTATCCATATTAAGATGCACATTTTTCATCAGTACATAGCTAAATATGATGAAATTCCATTGCTCAACTATGCCAGTGTGTGTACATAAAAAGTACAGCCTGTGACACCCTAACAGACTCCTGAACCCCTTCCATTTTCCTCCAGCCCTCCCATCACATAAAACCTGCAAAATTGCCATTTTCAGAGTGGCAATGCAATATTGGTGCATGCCTTGGTTTGCACCTGCAAACCTATTTTTCATGATTGTGTCCTGGTGGCTGGTCTGCCTTTTTTTTTTTTTAAGAAGAAGAAGAAGAACAACAAGGATTTGTGATTATTTCCATCTGAACATTCTGCTTCTTCCACAAATACTGTATGTCAAACCACTGAAGCAGGACAACATCAGTTTTCCTGTGATTATGAGCATCGCCTCCAGGCTTTGGGAGGCTTTGCTAATTCAAACACTGACCACAGTGTGTGTGGGTGTCTGCTTGCTCAACTGTGTATCTAAAGTTATTTTACACTGATTAATTAAAGACAACATCCACGCTGTTGGAGCACCCAGACTCATTTTAAGCCTCATCATCTTTACACTGCATGCTTGATTGTTGGCAGACTGATATCAATAAACACCATGTTTGACTGACAACTATTATTTAGACAACACACAGTTAGATCTAGTCCTAAAACACCAGAAATCCAAACAAACTAGCCACCCTTAAATAAAGACAAACTCAGATAAGTACCATGTGTTTATTTTACCCTACAAAGTAGCTCTACTTCTTTGGTTTTCATTTCCTAAACACATTATCTGTGTCACACTCAAACTTTTAATCCAGTTCAAGGTTCGTAAGTGCTTTTAGCTCTTCTGCCTGACAACAAGCAGCAGCAAGGGTTAAAAGCAGCAGAGTCACTGCTGTTAAAAGATGAGATCATATAAGCCCCATAAAGCATCTTTACACTGTCGACTAACTGACTTTTAGATTCTCCTGATAACTGCGAAGATGCTGCAGGGTCAGAGGCACAGTTACATTTAGACTGCCAACAGCCACATGAGACAGACCTTGGCCTAGTGTTTCTCAGCAAAGACGTTTCAAGACTCTGCTCTTACTGCGGTGGGCATCAGAGTGCAGTAGGTCAGTACACTATACATTTCACCTCATTAATCAAACAAGGTTATTCTGAAGTGGGGTTTAAGTTGAAAGAGCATGTTTCAGCAAATGAGGTAGTACACAGTCTGTGAAAACATCTGAAATACATTTTCTCTTATAAAATACTGAAGTATGTTTAAAGTTGAATGTTTCAGGGTTTAAATGTTTCAGACACATTTACATTTTGATAAAAGTGAACCCGAGGAACTTTGATTTATTGATAAATGACCAGTGAATAAGTTATTTAGTTGCACATGTTTAAAAGATCGCCTCCTAGTGATGTATTTCAGATAATAAATGACTCCTTTTTCGGCTTTTTGTTTTCCTAAGCGACTCAGAATTTATCATTCAATATGAGAGTACATGCAAATGTCTGTACTGTTATTTACACTGCTGCTGATGTTTGTGGTAAAAAAAAAATAATAATCAAAAGAAAAACAGTATATTAAGCTCTTTCCTCAGTACTGGATTTGATTGAACTATGTTTCTTTCTTCATATTAGAATTCGAATGGGGTTGCTAGGAAAAATAAATGTAGTTAATAATGCATTGTAATTGACTAGCAAGGATCATGTATGCTCAGGAGTGAAAAGGCTTGTATCTCACACATGGGAAGTCATTTTGATACATCGATTGCATGCGCACTATATCTTCCAAAGGCCTCAACTATGCATCTCTTTGACAGACATTGATTATCTCATACAGTTAACATACATTTCCCTTTGCACTCACTTGAAGTGTTTATGATTGCCATACAAGAAGAAGTGCAAGAACTGCCCTCAGCACTTAACCTCATCTCAACTACGGCACTCTGCAATTTCTGCAACAGTTTTTAATTAAATATGAAGAAAAATGGGAAAACAGCCCTTGAAGGGATGCAAGGAAAGTGCCCACACTTTAATTTGTTAATAGAGCGGTACATCATTAGTGTAATGATTGCATCGACCCATAAGACACAAGCCTGTATACACTGATAGTGACATCAAATAGACATGGCGCATGAAGAACATTACTGTACGCGTGAATCCATAATGCAAATAGTTTGTGAGGATGTTAAAGGAGTCACACTCAAAGTGTTTGTGGATGCTTGCGTTCTTCTCGCAGTACGTCTAGACAATTTCACAAGTTTCTTTGGCATTGCTGTGTCTGTGAAAGTGATTATGCTCTTCTATTCATGTCCCAGGGTAGGCTACAGCTGCCTTATTTAATCATGTTGCTCTAAATAGTATGAGATCTTCCTGTGAGATTGTTGGTTTTTTATATAAAACCTGCAAGACAAAGAGACCCTTTACGAAGGTTCACAAGAAATATTTAACAAGACTAAGAGTCTACAGTCATGCCAGCTGCTCTGTAAGGATGTACAGTGGCACAGTGGGACTTTGAGCTGAATGCAAAAATAAGCATGCTAATGTTCACAACGATAATATTAACATGCTGATGTGCTGCAGGTATCATTTTTTCCACTAGATTAGTTTAGCCTGTTAGCACGTTAACGTTTGCTAGTCACCACTAAACAAAAAGTAGAGTGACTAAAAGGAATAGCTTTGCAGGTATTTGGTCATGAACCAAAGGGTCACACTCACAGGGTTTACAGAGTATTTGTAACATTTCAGCACCTGTTAGTTGAGATTCATCAATTCAACTATTTCACTTTGTCTGTAGATAATGCTCAACCAATGTTCAGCAATGATTGAGGTTAGAGTCAGCTCCAGGATTCTGAAATGATTTACTAATTGTTTGTTAAATACATTATCGGGGCATTCGATGACATAGTGGTTAGTGCAGGCGCCCTATGAGTAGAGGCTACTGTCCTCGCTGCTGGCGACCACGGTTCAAATCCCACAATGGATGGTCCTTTCCTGCGTGTCTCTCCCCCCTCTCTGCCCGTCTCTCTTCAGCTGTCCTCTCAATTAAAGGTATAAAAGCCCCCAAAAATATACCAAAAAAATTTGTTTACATTGATGAGTATTTGAATACTGAAATATTAAAAATACTCTGTAAACCTGTAGGTGACTATCAAAAGAAGATTTTACTAACCAAAGTTTTGGATTTGAATTTTGACCTGATGATGGTGCTATATGAACATTCAGAGATTATCAAAGTGATAGTACAAGTACAAATCATCCCGTGGACAACGTGGATACATACATCACATTTTATGGTAATCAATCTGATAGGTGTGGAGACATTTCAAGAAATGTCGACTTCACGGTGGCACCACAGGAAAGGTCAAGGGATCACCAGAGTCATTAGGATTCATTGCTTACGAAACATGACTCGTTGCACATATTTTTGTGCCAACTCATCCTGTAGCTTTTGAGATTTCAAGAGATGAAAAGTCAGGAGATCATTGAAATCTGTAGGATTTACTCTCTGGGGACCATGAAAATCTGTTCCAAATTTCACAGCAATCCGTTCTATAGATAAGTTTCAGTCAAATCCAAATGCGCGACCACTTGGTTGTGCCAAAAAAGAAGTCAAAGGATTACCAGTCAGTCAATTTCATCCTGCATGGACCATGAATGTCTGTGTAATGACAACCCTCTGAATAGCTGCTGAGAGGCTGACATCTCTAGAGCCATGCTGCTGTTGTAGGAAAAACAAGCGGTGTCATCTTTTAGTCCACAAGAATCATTAAACCTAACTATCTACAGTATATGTGATGCTACCAGTACAGTATATACTGTAGCAGGGAAGGGAAGATGTAACACTTGCATGGCAATTTGCTGGAGGAAAAAGTAGCAGTGCAGTTGTAAAGAGACAAGAAAACACTCCCAGATCTGACCATTAAAGGAATATATAACTTCTGTAATGACAAATGGTGGAGAAACTTATTCCACTACGGCACAGGGAAACAAAATCATTCAGCACTTCAAGAAAAACTTCTTTCAGACATGCTCATTTGGGATTTACCAATAAGTCATCCAGCTGAGATTCCTGCAGGGAAAAGCCCATTATCACTGCGCTCAGACAAATGTAACATATGGACTACCTGGTGGTGACTGAGTTGAGCTGGAAGTCTGCATGCGTTTCAGTGCTGTCTGGAGAATTTACCCTGTCTGCCTGCGTGTGTGTGTGTGTGTGTGTGTGTGAGGGAGCCTGTATGCACCGGTAGGTACAAAGAAAAGCCATCATTTTCCTATGAGAGCGAGAGTTCATATATTCTTAAAGCAGTCATACTATAATGATTCATAATGGCTGGTTAACATCAACAGACTGTTTATCACATGATCAATAGACTGATGTTTATCGCATGAGATGTTATAATGGACATGAATGCTGTAAAACTGCCATTATATCAAACAGACATACTATTCTGCACTCACACACACACACACAAACACACACACACACATATGCGTCAGTGCAGGCTCAGTCACACCAACAGGAGCAGGTGATAATAGGGCTATTCTTTATGCGAGGTCATGAATAATTCAAAATCCATGTGCTCAAACAGATTCTTGAGTTGACAGAATAATATGACAGATTCTGCAACTGCTATTAGATGAGAAATATCACAACTGTTTTAAGAGATTCTAGTGGGGGGGATAAATTGGTCTGCTGTTTGTGTGCCGCTGGAATAAGCTCTAACCGGATTCAATATCAAGATATTTCAGAAAATCCAAAAGGCTTTATGAATGTATACATGTTTAGAAATGTATCCCGCCCCCAATGTATCCAATCTGCTGTACACACAGCTATTTGACATGAACACTAGACATCATTTCAAACCACACCACAGACCACACATTATGTCATTTATGCTGTTTATTCATTTTTAATTTGCCAACCACTGCAAGGAATAAATCACCCATATTTTATACCCTTTCTCATCACACTGTCATTGTAATTACACCGTGCCATTCATTATTGTCTTATATATGCCATTATTTTACAATAACTTCGACTCTATGAAAGCGCGCTTCCTCGCGAAATTTCATCTCCTCCCCTGGTTTGCAAAATGACCAACCGCGCAGGGTGCCATTTGGGCTCCGGAAACGTCTTTGCAGGGGAGAGTTATGGCAGCATTCGAGAAGCTTGGCAATTGGCCTCCCCATGAGTCAGTGGAGAGAGATACTTATTGTGTTTTCATTGTTCAATAAGGCTTTGCATGAATTTCTTCCACCTCTTAGCTTACTGAGCCAAAAGCTCCCTCAACGCCAAAGTCTTCATTATGGCCACGGAAAGTGGGCTGGCTCGAGGTCACCCCTCATGCTCCCGCTGGCTGCCTGGGGAAGACTGGAATTAGAAAGCCACCGCAGTAACGGGCCACGGCGACCAACTGCGCCGAATGACTCCAATCTCCTTTATAAGTTTGGCAACAGATTAACAATGTTGTAAAGGCTGCTTGGTACAGGGTGTCGGGGATATAAACAAGTTCTTTCAGACTGCCACGCTGCTGTGGCTGACACTCTCTGTGTAATTCTGGAGCATTCTGTGGGAAGGCTGGCTCGCAAACACTCCACACTGAAACTTCCTGGAAATAAATAAACAAATAGGCTCTTCATGCAGCATCTGCTCAGATGGAACGCATTCAGTCAAGGCCTGAAAGAGACGGCCAGGCTAATGAGAGTTAACTGTGCACAGCAAAATGATTAGAGCAGCTGACCCAACCCTCCAAGAAAAAAAAAAAAAAAATGGGGGGGAAAAAAATGGCCTAATTGTGCCGGGGGAACAATTGCTTCTTTCTGCACGGCCCAATCTAATGTCTCTCTTTTGAATATGCAAATAATTCTAAATATGCAAATGGACTGAGCTCCAACATGTGTGAAGGTCACACACATTCATCTCTCATTCAAGATTTTCCGGCCTATAATTATGAATCCGGCGCTTTAGTGGCACCTGATAAAAAAAAAGAAAAAAGAGGATCCACCTATGAGAACAAAAAAGCCCCCATCCTCAATGGGAGGGCGGTGTGATCGGCAGGCGACTCAGACGACTGCGTTACTCCCCGTCCCCATGTCCATCATAGTTCCATTCTCCCCCATGAATTCAGCCAATAGGCAATGAAAGCTATTGAGGAGCCATTGATGCCGCATTGTCAGTGACCAACTTCCGGAGCCTGGGGGGTTACAGTGGATTTAATTGACTGTTGATTGTTGAATGAATGCGTCTCTGAATGTCAGGCACAGGAAAGAATGGCATTAAAGCTTAAGCTGAGAGAGGTCCTTTATTTGTCAAAAAGCTCATGAGCACATTTTATTCTTACCTTGTATATACACACATAAGCATCCCCCTGAGAGAACACATGTATAAGAAGAAGGTGAAGGGAAGAAGAAGAAGTAGTAGAAGAAAAAAAAAACACCCAGCAGGTTTGAGGTGCACCTGTGAGGCGCAGGGCTACCCGGAACAACTTTTCCAAAGAGGCAGCTCAAGTTGCCCCATAAGCATTTGTTCCTCCGGCATCAGCGTGACGGCGGCGACCAGTGAGGACGAGCAGTGAAGGCATCAAAACAACGGCGGCTGTCACCCGTCAGGCGAAGAGAGGAGGGGGGGAAAAATCACCAAGCGCGCCAGCCAGCTTTGCTTTCAGGTCCCACTGATAAAGAGCAGCGTGCCTTGGAATTATGAACCCGTTATTCTCACGCACTCCCGATTCCCCGCGTCACGCGCGCACACACACACACACACAAAGAAACATTTTTAAAAAATTCATAAAAGTCCATGAAAATATTCCTGGTTTTTTTTGGTGGAGAACGCTGCACCGGCGTGTGTCTGAGCGCAACTGAGAGGGTCCAGTTCAGGGGGGGGAAACCCTTTTGACTCGAATTAAGGGAGAGGCATACGTGAGGGGGGGGAGAAAGACAGAGAGAGAGAGAGAGAGAGAGAGAGAGAGAGAGAGAGAGAGAGAGAGGAGAAAAAAAAAAAGGAAAAAGCAAGGAGGAGGGCAGGGAAAGAAAGTATTGGCGGTGCCAGACGCAGCGGCAGTAAGGAGCGTACGTACGTGCTTTATCTGAGCGGCTGAGTGTGTGACGTGATATTGCAGCCTGCTCCTGGAGCTCTGCAAGCACCGAGCGGAGCGCGTCTATTCTCTCTCTCTGTTGTAACTCACCGGCCCCTCAACATCTCACATCCACCCACTACGGATCTTTCTTTTTTTTTCTTCTTCTTCTTCCTCCTCTTCTCCCCCCTTGTGTTGTGCTTTTTCTCCCAGAGAGGGGGTCGCTTGCCGGAGAGGGGGTTAAAAAAAAGATATCAGTGGGAATAGATACGTGGAGTTCGACGAATTAATTTGATGGTAATATTGTAAGATTTTTTTTTTGCTCTCTTCTTTTCACCACTCCAAGAATCCTCTCTCTCTCTCTCTCTCTCTCTCTCCTTTCTCTCTCCCTCCTCTCTCTCTCTCTTTCTCTCTCTCTGTCTCTCTCTCTCCTCCTCGGTGGCTCTGGCGTGTGTTGTTGCGCTCCGTTTTGATGGGAAAAACCCAGAAGAAGAAGACGGAGACAGGGGGGATATGAGCGGGCAGACCGGAGTGTAACGCATTTTTATTTTCCATCCGCTGAACCGTCTTGTTGCGCCGGACTTGTGTCGTCGGGTATGGGGAGTATCGATTCACCGGAGGGCTGCACGATTTATTTATAAAAAAAAGGATGTGGTCAAGTATGTTGGAAAAATAGCCATAGCTTCCGCAGTGTAAGGTAAGGATGATCCCTCTTCTCTTTGCTGTTGTCGCTCTCGTTGCATGGGGCAGCCGAAAAAACGCTCATTTTCATGTGTCATCTGTCAGTTAAAGTTTAGCCTACCCCCCCACCACCACCTCCTCCCTCAACCCCCCCTCCCTGTTTAATATGTGTCCTGTCTATTCAACACGATGGCTCTGGAGCTCTCATCCGCTCGCGTTAGTCCGCGGATGATTTTTCTTTTCCCCTCATCTCTCTCTTTAGAAGCAAAAAATCACTTTAACGCGCCGTGCGTCGAAGTGGCACCGCATGAGATGGAGCCCGTGTCTCTGTATTCACATGTCCTCTCGAGACAGAATTGCTCTTATAGGAGCCCAGGCAATAAAAGAAAAATCAGCGTCTCCTGAATACTGATTTTTTTTTCTCTTTCTCTCCCGCGCAGCCTTGGCCATGAATCTTGCGGAATCATAAGGAGAAAAAAAAAAAGCTGATTTCACTCAACGCTGCTTCCACAAATCTTTATGTAACGCGTCTATTATCCTAATGTGGTGTGACGGGCAGCTTTTAGCACCCCAAAAAAGGAGGGGAAGAAGTTGGGAGACGTGAGTGCAAAATGTATCTATTATCTGGACTCCAGTATCTGTAGCCTACTTGGGATTTCAACGCCTACACACACACATACGCACACGCGCACACACGCATGCACACACGCGCGCGCTCTGCTGTGACACTGCTCACAGCTGCATTGCCTGTAGGATTAAAGCAATCAGGACATCGCATTGCATTCTCTCTCTCTCTCTCTC
>JBCAUF010000044.1:4244712-4264112 GCA_038406115.1 Haemulon aurolineatum
GACACTGCTCACAGCTGCATTGCCTGTAGGATTAAAGCAATCAGGACATCGCATTGCATTCTCTCTCTCTCTCTCTCTCTCTCCGTCTCTCTCTCTTTCTCCCTCTTTCTCGCACACAAACACACTTGGGCGCGCGCACGCATGCACATGCATGCATGCTCAAGCTCAAACACAAGCGCAAGCACACACGCGCACACACTGACACGCTGGCTCTTTATCAAATTGCATTGTCAAATGTGTCAAGCCCTGAATTTCGGAGACATGCAGGTCGTGTTAGTGGACCGCAGGCGCGCAGGAGGTAGACGGGGGAGCCATGGTGACCGGGCGGGCGCACAGAGACGTTTTTATTTGTATTTTTTTGTGTGTCTTCCTCGTGTTATCTAACTGTGGTGCGAGGAGACAGACTAAATCACGAAGGGGGGGGAAAACAAGCTTGATTTGAGAAGGATCCCGGTTTACTGCGTAAAAATGAGCAGTTGCGTCCTCGCCTCTGCGCCGACTTTGGAGCACCTTTCTCTCCAACGCTTGCCTTTCGATGGCGGATATTCTTAACAGCTATATTTGAATGTCCCCAGGGATTGTGCCATACCAAATACGACCCAATTATAAATGTCTAAATGACTCACATTATTGCACCCACCTCCCCTCTACCCCCACCCCCCCAAAAAATAAAGAAATAAATAAATAACGGCTGAAGCAACCACAAGGTGGCAATGTTTGCACAAAGTATAATGAAGGAGGCAGGATGGGGATGCAAGAGACATGTTGCTGAGGTTAATGTGTCTTTTTTTCCCTCCATTTTCATAGGATGTGATAAGAAATGTGTGAAGCACATCAATCACACTCGATAGAGATCATCTATCACGTTTCCTGCCGTCCTCTGCTTAAAAAAAAAAAAAAAAAAATTCCCCTGTGTAATTCTCTCCATCTCTCCCCGCAGGCCAAATGACATAGGATGAAGGCTGTTCGAAACCTGTTGATTTATATATTTTCCACCTATCTTCTGGTTATGTTTGGATTAACTGGTGCCCAAGATTATTGGTGTTCCACTCTGGTCAAGGGGGTCATTTATGGATCATATTCGGTGACTGAAATGTTTCCTAAGAACTATACAAACTGTACATGGACGCTGGAGAACCCAGACCCAACCAAATACAGCATCTACCTGAAGCTATACAAGCGAGACTTGAGCTGCTCTGAATATTCTTTGCTTGCTTATCAGTTTGACCATTACTCGCACGAAAAGATCAACGAGTTGCTGAAAGTCAACGAGTCTATAGTGTACCTGTGCGATTCGAAGAATATTTATGTATTTTTGCTGTACGACAAGAATTTCGTCCAACTTCGGAGAGTTTTCCCTTACGATTACAACGGATTGACGCCACAGAAGCTGGATGAGGAGGAGAAGTCCATTGTGGAGTTTTTGGTGTTGAACAAGGCGAGCCCCAGCCAGTTTGGGTGTCAAGTGCTCTGTACGTGGCTGGAAAACTGCCTGAAATTAGAGAAAGGGACGGTGGAGACGTGTGGGATCGTGTACACGAAATGCACATGTCCTCAGCACTTGGGCGATGGAGAATCGGAGAGCATGCTCATGCTCAACAACGTGGTTTTACCTTTAAATCCACAAACGGAGGGCTGCTTGTCGCCCCAGCTGCAAGCCGGGCAGGTCTGCAATCTGAGTGCAGAAGTGAAACGGCCTCCTAAAGAAGGTGAGTATCCCTGTCATCTTCCCCCTTTATGCTGAAATAGATGTAGACTTAATGGATTACTGTTTGCATAGATAAGATAGTAATCATGACAGTCAAATGTGCACGTCAATCGCTCCCTTCTCTCCCCCTTATTGCATGTCTGAAGTGTGATGGCCCATGAAACAAAGAGCACACATAGATATATAGACTGCAGTTGGCTCAGAAATGTGTCAACTTCAAGAACAAAGCTGCCAGAGGAGTTGGGTGTAGCAAAGACCACAGCAGCACGAACCAAAGCACCTAAAGGGGGGTCTTCTTTCATTTGGTTGGACTGAATTCAAAATGCACTATCACTGCTGTGAATTTAAAATGGCTGTTTTTTTCTACACATCAGCACAGAGTTAAAATGGCTGCAAAATCCAAAGATAATTTTTGTGTGCAAGTGTGCACGCGCACGCGTGTGTGTGTTATACATTTATGTCAGCGTCATCCTCACAAAGACCAACAGTGGTCTACGTGGACACAATCCTTCGCTTTTGGAACGAATGGGATCGTGGAGGCAGCAGCGTCACATTGGATCACGTTGCTCATGCAATGCAACATTTAAAACGTGTGGATAACGCTCAAAGAGTTCAGTGCTTTCTAGTCAAATCTGCAGCAATTGATAGTTAAACATATTTAGATAGAGATTATTGAATAAAAGAGCATTAGTATTTCAAAATCAGGGTGCTGCCTGTCCAGTGTTGCCATAGAGCAATGCAACGTTTTGTTTCACTGTATGTTGGAACTGAGCAATCATTACCACGTAGTCAAGAGAAGAAAGCGATGTCGTCTGCAGACCACGCTCACAGTTGGAATGTACACATGTGCATAAAAGCATACATAAAACATCTTTACATTCACACACGCTAACAGGTAGTCAGCGGATTAAACACTTAACGGTAAATGGAAATGATAAGGTCATAATGATTCTGTTCATTAGTGTCACCAGGTAGCAGGGTGGGGGGGGGTAGGTTTTGTAGTTGGCACACTCGTGTAGCGTTTTGAATTACAAAGGGAGCAATTCTTGACACATAGCTGCTTGCATTTTACAGATAGCAGAGGAAAAAAAAAAAAAAAAACCCCAGAGGAATATGCTGCATACTTCAGAGGTGAGGTGCGTTTACCGTGAGACACAAAGGAGGGGCATTCATCACGGCACACTGAACCAAAAATAATGAGTCAACCTTTAGATTTTTTTTTTCTCTTTTTTTTTTCTCTTTTTTTTTTTTTTGTTGGGGAAAAATAATGATAGCGGGAATGTTATGGAGCTATCTCCCTTGTGGCACTTACCAAAATAACAGTTGCTATAATAGCACCGTGGAGAACAGGTGGCAGTTTTCTAATCAAGAAGAACAGGTGAACATCGACCGCAGTCGCTCAGCTGCCTGGTTGATTCCGTCACGTGTTCTCAAAACACCCTAAAATGGGATTTCTTTTTTTCTAGAAATATCTCACAGCTAGATACTACTATGCCTAAGGTATTTTTAATGCTTTTGAAAGAGTTACTCTTGCTTCAAGTTTCGCTGGATGAGTGGATGATGAACTCATTTTGAGTATCGTTCACCTACCCTTTCACTAGGGCCCTTGAGCAATAATGCATGCAGTTCCTGATGCAAATTACCATTACAACTCACCCTGCAGTCAAGTAGCATGTGCAAAACCAGAAAGTATGACTCAGCTGTGTATTTTTGTCAGATAATTTCATCATTTAATGAATCCCATGTTCAAATATTACTTGGAAGCATTATGCTTATTTTCACAGAAATTTTGCCTGCTTCAAAACAACATTTGACATTTTTCTATCAGCATGTTAATAACAGCTTAAGAGCACAGCTTATTTTTTTTCTCCCCCCCCTCTCAGAAGATTTTCCACAAGCTTCTATTTATAGGGACGGTTGATGGGAGGTTTGAATAAATCCGTTTTCATCTGGATAACGGGGAGATCACCGCTGGGTTTTAAAAGAGCACTGTGTCTCCCGTGGCATCATGGTGACAGAGTGGGTGTTCCTGATGAAGAATAAAGCATTACAAACAGTCGACAAGGGCTCCATTTGATAAAATCGCTTGTCTTTGATCTTCTCAGTTCCTGGTAGAGGATGGCTTCAGAGCACATCAAAGAAAAGCAGGGCTTGAGGTTGTGTACTGCAGCCATGCCACTGAAATGCCCCACCGGTGTTTCACGCAGACTGAGGATGACAATATTTTAAAGGTTAAAGCTCTTAACTATTTAAGGTGATTACAGAGACAAAGAGACGGCCCTGGCTCCGTCATTTGGTGGCATTCTGAACACCACAGCGACACTATGAAATCCTAAAGAGACGGGTACTACTCGGATGAGTCATTTATGCAGTTTTATTTTTATCACATTCTTCCATTTCATGAATAAAAGTTGTAAAAGGAGGCAGCACAGTGGCGCAGTGGCACTCACAGGCAAGACAGATTTCATTCTCTGTCATCCTCCTTTGTGCCCCGCGTTCGTGTGGGTTTTCCTCCCACATGCCACACACATACACACACGCAAGTCGAGTGGGCCGATGACTCCGAGCTGCCCATAGGTGAATGAGTGACTGTCTGTGTCGGCTCTGCCACGTCCTCGCTGACGTGTCCCGGCTGTTAGAGGATGTTTCCTTGCCTTCAGTCCAATGAATGCTCCGACTGGCTGCAGCTCGCGTGAATCAGAGTTTTGGGAGTAGACAAATGGGCAAGGAGGCCGTGAGGAAAAAAGGAAAGGCAAAAAAAAAAATGTTTTACAGATTTCTCTACGCTGTCGCACATTTCAACTTCCCCGGCGCATTTATTTTGAAAAGATGAATCAAGGGCATAAAGAGCCATTCGGTCGCCAGACAGCAGCTACAAGCAGACATTTTAGAGTGTGCTCACCCCCACATATCTGCCCTTCCCCTGTCCAATCCTGTGCAAATGCTGGTGTTTACATGTACGCAAGCTTATAATCCTTAAATTCACAGTACTGTTCAAATCATCCACAAATTGCACTTGGCTCCAGGAAATGAGCAACATCATGGGGCATTGTCTTGCTTTGTGGCTCAGTCTACTAGTTTGCCCTTGGCTTAGGGAAAGTGTCTCCTTTTTTGTCTCGTTGGGTTGGAACTTGCCAATTTTCAAGGATCAGGGTTAAAGAGTCTCATTGTTAGAGAGGGATGTGCTTTGTTGCATGTTCTCCAAGGTGTTCGCCGTTAATGAGGCCTCGAGCTGTGACGCTCAAGTCGAGATTACTCACTATTAAATGACAACCGTGTGGTACGAAGCATTGTGACACCTATTACCTCTGTTCCTTGAAATACTGCCACTGAAAAGCCGATTTTAGAACGTAATTCTTTCAAAATGAAGGGGCCAATCTGAGTCTTCTTTTCATGCAAACGTTATTTTACTGCTGTCAAGAGAATTTCGGTTATGCGCCCACGCTCATCTCTGCCCCCACCTCCTATTTCCAAGTTGTCACTGAATTGTAGCTAATAGTGGAGAAAGTCAGTGACAGAAAGATGCTTTCTGGAGATAAGGGTTTATCATCTCTTTCAACCCCGATAACACTCAAAAGACGTGAAGCTCATATGTATGTAAAATATTCAAATAAATATTTTATGAGTCCACAAAACGGGCCTCTAAATTCATTGTTAGTACTAGAAGTAGGTTAGAGAAGACATCGCAGATTTGAGTCCCGGTTCTCCGTTTTTGCACTTGAGAGAAAAGGGTTCACACATTGATTTGACTCTAACATGCAATATGCAATGCTTTCTGGAGAAAATACGATTTTTTTTTAGCTTTCTTTAACCAGAATGATTAAAGTCAACCATCACCAAAATGACGAGGAGGGTGAGACATCTCCTAACTGCAAACATAAAAGCTTTTCGCATTATCTAAGAAACAAATCCACATTCAGACCAAATGCAGATGCCTATTTGTGCAGCCGCAGACGCGCATTTGATCATTACAGTTTCTGACGACACAGACCGTGCACCATGTGGAAAATGGCAATAGGATTTTATTGGCAAATGAAATGTGTGTGAAGCGTTCTAATGCACTGTCACCCGCCAAAGTCCTGAGCACTGCAGCAGCTCAGCCTCGCTGCCTCACATAGTGAGGCCTTTTATTCACTTTGGATCTCAGTCAAGTCACTCAGTAGTCACACTGCATTATGCTCACCCCCATTGTTCAGTACACTTGGAGGCCATTTTAGTTCCAATTCAGTGAAGGAGAGGGCTCAGCTCAACTGCACAGAATCTGTTTGTTTTTTCTTAGACATGCATTATTCGTCTTATGCTATAGTAAATATCTTGAAAATCTGTGTCCTAATTCCTCCTAAAATCCTGAGCTCAATTATTCCGCCATATAACTTTATGTTAACGCTGTTCCCATGTTCAGCTCTCAGATGCTTAGATGCAGTATTTTCTCCCCGGTTTTGTTGCTGCGTGTTTCATGTTCAACCTCCTGAGGCGGCTGTGTTGAGAAATGCTTAAGAAAACTTGAGGAATGACAAGGTCAACACAAGAAGCCTTATAGACCGCGCGACGCTGAAGAATCGGCGTGAAAGTGCCAGCCATCGTCTTTGTCCATTAACTGCATATTAAAATGTGCAAATCAAAACAAAATAAAAGATGGTGCAGAGTGTGGAACGATTAAGTTTTATGCTGTAATCAATTGCACTGCTTTGGGTCGATTCCAGTCGGTTTTGTGAAACGCACATAGAAAACTGCGAAAATGAGGTCAAACATTACACCGAGAATGACTTCAGTCTGCAAGATTGTGATTGTTCGGAAAAGATAATGGCGTCTGGAAGAGAGCAAGCAGTTCTCTTCTATTCAAAAATATACATATATAAACTGTATATTTTTCAAATGGCCCAGGTCGCTGTTTCCGGGTATAAAAATTCATGAGGCTCTGAGGTGACTCCTAAGTCATTTTACACAGTGATATAAAACCACAAAAAGTGTTGCCATGTTTAAAGTTCTGCTCGAGCTACTCACACTGTCACACATGGATGCAAATGGGCTCTTTGGAACCACAAAAGTCTCAGTTTTCCAGCCATTACAAATTTATGATACAATAAAGTATAGGGTCCACCACATGAGGCCTGGTGTGGTTTTTATTTTGCACGGTAAGTAAAAGGATTAAAAAGATAAAACTGTACTTGTACAGTTATGCAGAGTATCAAATTGCACTTTCTCATAATTGCTTTTTTAAAGGCCTGAAAACCTATTTTCACAATTAGCTTCTTACAGCAAGAGAACACGAACAATACAAATTTCTGCCAAAGTTCAATTGGTTTTGGCTATTTCACAGGGCTTTTTTCTTTATCTCAAACTAGCTCCTGTACTTCGACCACTCACTGAAGGAGTGGCTTCGATGCTAACAGTGATAACCTGGCAGAGGGGTGGATGCAGATCAGCTGTGAATACTGTGGTTCATTTGACATGGATATGTGATCTCAGTCTTGAGGCTCTGTTTCAGCAGCATGGCAATTGGAAGACAGAGTGATAACTCTCCGCTATAGCCAGACTGTGTACTGCAAACTACCTTGGAGTAAATTAAAGCCTTGTGTTGTCACAGCTGAACTGCAGACAGGATGCAATGAAATGCAGTAAGCCCGGAAGGAGAGCTGAAATACAATTTAAAAAGTGTGGACATGATTTATGGTTTTCAGACATCTAGAAAGCAGTACACGGTGAGACATCTGTGAACCGCAAACGACTGCATGAATAAATTTAAAGTTTAAATGTATGTTAAATGTAAAAAAGTTATGTTGTGGCTTAAATTGCCTCAGAATGAAAAGACAGATTTGTGATGATTCAGATGAAAAAAGTATGTAAGTATTTTTAACTAAATGTACTCATAATATGAAAAATAACAGCTCTCATAATGCAGAAATATTGCCCCTGTGAGTGTTATATTGCTATCATACTGATAGATTAATGCATATTTTACTGTTATAGTTGGTTGAGGTGGAGCTCATTTTGACTTTTATATGCTGTTGTACTGTTGTTTAATCTATATCAATGCATCATATTTCATAAACTCGATGTATATCTTGTAAAATATTATTCTAAAAAGCAAGTAACTTAGTCGGTCGTTTTAGTGATTAATAAATGTAGTAATGTAAAAAGTACAATATTTATGCCTGAAGTATAAAGTAACATGACATGTAAATACTCAGGTATTTCAAATATATACTTAAGTACATTACTTGAGTAAACACACCTAGTTACAGTCCACCACTGACAATTACATATCAGCGCAAAGTACCTGTAAATTTCCCAGAAAGGCTCAAAGCTGCATTTCATAAATTAGTGCATCAGCCCATCTCCGTCACTTCTGCAGTGTCATGGAGGTGACAAGCCCACCTTTTTAACTTTACGGCCGACAATAAATACAATTGCAATAAAAACTGTGGGTAACAGTTGTTGCCTATAATAATGTCATATTACAACAGGAATCGTAATCAGAGTAATGGGTTACGTAATGTAGTGTCTAATTCTCTGATGTGAGGCAGCCACACCTCTCCGCGGCACCTCACCAGTAAAATCCTGCATAAGCAATGAGGAAACGTGCATGTCTGATTTATTAGTGTGCATATCCCACCTGTATGCATGTTTCTCGCTATGAATTCCAAACAGTGGTAGATTTGTGTGCCTGTATATCCACGCTGCACCAGCTCCCACAACTACTCATAAATTCTTCTTGAAATGCCACAGATTCGCCTGTTTAGCATTCCAGCTCTCATTCAGCTCAGCTTTGCCCATTAAATAAAAATAACACAAAGCAACAAATCTAAACCATCGTCGCGCGGTAGACTGTGAAAACGCTGCACTGAGGCTGGTTTGATACACTGTTTGAAGGTTTGACAGTACAAATAAAGAGAAGCTAAAGGTAAAAAGTCTCACTTTTTTACCTGTCAGTTTCTGATCTGTTTAATTTATTGTGCTAACTTAAAACAATTTACAAAATTTCCCTCAGTTTTCAACAGAATCTTATAGTCACACATAACGTGATCGGTCTTCCAAATGCTGTCATGTAGGGAACATGTGAGAGGCGAACATTATGAAAGGTTTTGACTGGTCAGATTATGTCACCGAAGACTGTTTTGCATTTAATGAATAATTTGCAATGAATAAGTTTTAGGTAAAGAATTTTATGTCAGGGAGCTTTTTGGTTTTCCTCTGCAAAGTGCACGCTTTACATCCCATCATGTAGCACACTGGTGCTGCATCAATTTTGCCGTAGCAGTGTGTGTATGGCTGCAGCTGATTAGGTTCTTTGTCAAAGGCTCCGTACAGTACGCTACTGCGCTGTTTCATCGCCACAACATCAATGTGCTAGGCATACTTATCATAAAACATTTCCATTTGTAAATGTATGTCTTGCTTTGACATCACAGCATCCAGTCACTATTTTGCAATTTATGAGTTAAAGATAAGTGAACCATACAAATCAAAGCAATCGCACCGTTGTGCTCTTGTTTCCTTTGACTTCAAAAAGGTTTCTATATGAATGCAAACATAATGAGTAATAATGAATGATAATAATAGGGACTCTCTGTAGATGAAGAACTGTCTCATCTTCTTATTATACAAATTAGATTTTTTTTCACTACCACCATATGCATAATTCAGTAGTAACCATCATTTTTGATTTCCTGCCATTAAAAAAAAAGAAAATTCCTGAAGCCCCATTCAAAAGAAAAGTGGGAACGCTACGAGCTTGTACCCATTATATTCAACTAGAACTGAGTGTGAAGTGAAGGTGTGGTATCTCTGCTTCACAGTAGAAAGGAGCAATTCAGCTCATTGTAAAAACAAAATTGGACAACAACAATCATGATTTTCATATGACAGATTCATTTAGAATGCAACAATATGTGTGCTCTCTATCCTTTTAAGAAAACATGAACAAACATTCACATGAATCCAATACAGTTTTGCTCCACAGCTCTGAAGTGAGGGCAAGTCTTTGAAACTCTAAGTGTGGATAAACACTGTCAGATGTCTTGAACATTTCTTGTCATTTTTTAAATAGGCTACAAAAAGAAAAAAAAAATCATATTCTAACTTTTGTGTGGGCTGCCTTAATGTGGGAAATTTTTATCAGGCCCTTGTTGTGCGGTGCCAGAGATGTTAATGTAAATTATGCACTGCTTTCAGCCTCTCTGTTGCATGTTCCTGCATTTCAACCCAGTTAGTTTTGGCCTGTCACTGGATGGCTATTTCAGCCCACAGAGGAGAGACATTTGCATAAACATCCACCCACAAAACCTGGCAAATGAGTCTGTCACTCAAAGACACTGTCTATGTGGTAAAGTGGAGGCAAAATCCAATTTTTTTTCTCAAGGGGCGTCTGTAACTGCTCCCACCGGCGGTCCCTCTACAGAGAATGGCAAGTGCCCTCATGTAGCTGTAATGGATGCTGCCTTTAAACTTGCATGTTATACTATGATCTAGGGAAGCATACACACTTACATAACAATGTCCTGTAGTCGACACGTTCCCCAAGGATTTTATCAATTTAGCATTTTAAATGCAGTAAGAATTTAGAATCTAAATGAAAATATTAATCATGCACTGATACCTTGGCGGCTACATGCAGTAGTATATTTATACACAGTCTATTAAACCTTAAGTGCTGACAACTACTATTTGAAGCATTTTCTCTGGAATGCAGTTTTATGGTCAAGGGCATGAGCTAAAGGTGAATACCACTCAATAATTCACATATTTGTCCTTTAATCAGAGATTGCCCAATTTAAAACTTAACAACAAAAATGGTCTCCTAACACTGAAAATAAGGGAATCCAGAGTAATTTCAGGATCAGGAAAACTAAGACTTTTTTTTATTTATTTAAATTTAAATTTCGACACCAATCATACACATACAATTATCTTGGAATAACAACACTGTGGGGTTTTTTACATGCAAAGAAAATAAAGGGGAATTTGATTGAAGTGTAACACTGAATAGTTGTCAGTTTTTATAATACGGTGCAATTCATTGTCAAAGATATTTAATGCCAACATACAACAACTGACCATATTACTGAATATCATATGAATGCTTTTTACCATTTAAGTTGTTTGACTTGTTTTTGTGGCGTAGTTTGTGTGTTATCGCATTTGGGGGTTTCATTTATTTATTTATTTATTTATTTATTTATTTATTTTTGGGGGGGGGTAATACTGGGTATATAAGTAACGGTCTGCACAAACTAGGACAGCAGACATTTGATTTTGCTACTTGTACAGCATGGTTCAACAATAGTTCAACAGAGCATTGTGGTCATTCAGCTCTTCTCATTGTAAGGACAAGTGTTACACAACACTGAATGACATTCAAAAATTATAACTCTTCAAAACTCGTCTACGGCTCGCCATCCCTCATGTCACATAACAGAAATTACTCTGTGATGAAAGAGTCTGTTCTGATATAATGATAAAATAGCCAAGTAATAGTCAGATAAGTCCAATGATCAATTGGAAAATACTGTGACAACTGACATAAAGGTGTTTAACGTGTTTGAATAGTGATATATTGTACTGAAGACAGCTGTTATCTTAAGGATAGGTGAAACAGTGGAATCATATGGCATAACTGAGGTACAGATTTTGATTTCTGGAGTAAAACAAGTGAACAAGTCTAAATAAATATTGGCTATGCTTTAGAAACATTGATATTTGGCATATCCACATAGGAATCAGACCATTTCATTAAGTCTGGACACATGGCAACTTAATTTACAAATCAGATTAAAACCACATTTTGGCAGTGTCGACATCAGATTTGAGTAGAGTTTCTGGATACTCAGTGTGTCACAGTCTGCTTGTTTAAATCAGATTTCAAACTGTCCTTTACACCACTGGCAACCAGCACACAACACTGATGTCACATTCAGAGCATGGTTATTCTGCCAACATTGCTGCACATCTTAAACTCATCTGTCACTGATGCTGTCTGGTGCGGTGGCAGAGTCCTGCACCACAACTACATATCGCTGTGGCATGAAGAGAGGGATGGTTTATCTTGATGCATTCATCTGGCATGCAGTACACTGGTCAGACTCCGGTCACATACCTACACAGTACTGGTTCCTAGCTCCTTGATCATTCAGAAATATCAGTGTGGACAGTTAGTCCTCAAATTGGATTGAAGACACAAATGTGATTTTCTAGCTGCCTGGTTATTGTCTTTTTGCATGATAGCTTGTATCTGCTATCTTTGCTATTGACATAAATGAATGCTCCTTTATCTTCATCTTCATAACTGTCAGGGCCTTCTGTACAAAAACCATGGTGCATAGAAATTCAAGAATTATAAACCACAATCATAAAACAACAATTTGTTTATACAATTAAAAGCTTGACATTCGGAGAAATGGTGGTCATGGGAGTCTGAAGCCTTTCTAGCAGCTCTAAGAGGCTGTGTTTATGTGGAGCTAAATGATCAGCAGTTCTAACAGTATTTTAACAATAGTACAATGATAGTTAAGCCTGTTAGCAGTCAAACATTTTCTAATTATCACATCACATACAGTACATTGTCACTGATGGGAGTGCTCATTAATCAAAGCACTTGGCAAATTGATATTTTTACCTGATAATGTTGCAAGATGAAAAGTCACAAAAGTTATGCCAATTATTCATTGAGGCTACTTTGAATAAATGTCGTGGATTCATCCAATTCACTAGACCATTCAACAGTTTTCCCATCTTTGACCACAATATCAACGTCATGACAGTGCTAAAGGAAATCAGGGGATCATGATAGTGAATCAGATTAATCCTTTGGGGACCATGAATGACTGTACCAAATTTTATGGCAAACCATTCAATAGTTGTTGAGATATGACATTCAGGACGAAAGTGAAATAGCAGGTTCATAATGGTTTTAGCTAATAACTATTTGGTTAAGGTTGGAAATACTTTATTTTATTTAACTTTATTTGAGGGAAACCAGCATTTACTGTTGGAGACAGGACACAAACATATAGCCTCTGGTATCAGAGTCATGTGCTTTGTCTTTGGACCTGAACATAAATGCAGCTCATTTTCTCCTGCTTAAGCAAACAACCACTGTCATTGTCCCCGAGAGGACACTTTTCACTCTTTGTTTTCCAGCATTAATCTAGCAACCCTCTACAAAGGAGTCAAATGATTAACTGTTATTTCTGCTAGTCTGTAATGCAGAGAGTGTAATTAATCTAAGTAGTTGATATCATAAACATGCCCTTTCCTTAAATAATCCTTAATTGTTCATTTACTCACACTCTCTCCTTGTAGTCTCAATGGCAGCATCAGTTTTAGATCTCTAAACACAGTAAAGTGAGCAAATCACACTCCACCAAATTAGTGAAAGTCTGCTGCAGGGAGACCTATCCATTCGGCCAATACAGAAGACATATCAGATGGCTAGATGATCTCTGAGGTATTGTATTAAAGAGAAAGAGCTTCAGAGCGCAGGAGTCATAATGAAATGTGACAGATAAATCAGAAGCACTTGGGAGATGGCTTCGGATTACTGAATCAATACTGTGCCACCAAAGCTACTCCGGACCACCAAAACCTGCTCTGTTTCAGCAGAGCCTCCAGTGAAAACCCTCAACTGGGTTTAGGATTTTTTTATCCTCTGACATCGCTGGCTTATGATTACAGTTTTTCTGCATAGGTGCCAAACAGACCACTTTAAAAGTAAACAAATATGCAAATTAAGTTCTGGGAATGCATATCACTCACATGCTGTCTGAGATCACTTAATTACATCTCAGAAGGTCTACAGTAGCACAGGTTTCTGGGAATTATGAACTGCACAAACACTGTGTATTCTCAAGCTTACATTTCAATTCTTAAATGGTAGCTCTTAAATGGTCTTTCTGACTGGTTAATACTCTCACTTTGCTACAATGATGTAAACATGTCCTCATAGTGTGTGAATATACTGTTGCGTCACTGTGAAGGGTAGTTACAGGTGCAGCAGGGCATAGCTGAGCAATTTTCTAGTAGAAAATTATACCTTAACCATGTGGAAGAGCTGACAATTATGTAAATACAACCAGTAGAATGTGCAGTATTGTGATATTGCTTTATCAATGGGTATGTTAATGCTACAGCCAGTTATGAAGACAAGAGTTGGATTTATATTTAGGGGTTGATATACAGTATCAACCCATGATGGGATTATGCAAGAGGTTAACCTAGCGCAATGTGTCAGTATGAGCGTGCTACCCTCTGATGACGGATATCTACTTTGGTGTGAGGCAAAGTGTTCATTACTAGTCACTATAGCCATGTTGTGGTCTTAAATAACCATGCTCCATGTCATCTTTGAACTGGCTGGTTATTTGAATTTCATGTATGACTTCTCTAAAGCTGACAAAAATTGATTTTTCCTCTCTGATCTTTAGTAGCAATCATAGTAGATGGTCCGCAAATGTCATTCATATTTGGTGATGTACGGTTGTATAAAGGGAGTTTGTGTAAAATGAGGCATGTTTGTTAAATACAAGCAAATGTAAACAATTTATTTGAAGGGATTAAGAATTAATGGTAAATTATCAGTCAACATGTATATTTAATACTAGAAACATACTTCATTATGCTTCACAGACTCATTATTGCATCTCCTGTAACAAATAATTTATATTACTGCTAGAGACTTACAGTATGTTTTGTTAAGTCTTGGCTATAACAGACCTACTGTTGACTAGGCTTATTATAAGGCCATGCAATTTTGTCACCTTTAATTTGTTAATTGCAGATTTGCCCTCCATTTGATAATCTTCAAAAAAAAAAATTTAAAAAATGATGGCTTGATTTAGATCTTTTTTTTAGATTTTTCTGCGATGCGTTATATTAGATTCTACTTTTTTTTTGCTATCTGCTGGGTAGTGTCTGCCATCCAGAATGTGATGTAAATCAAATATGGCTGCCATGTAAATTCTGTGTTCACTTCTGTAATCTGTTTAGTCTTTGATTTGGTGCATTCAAAGACACCTTTGTTTCCAAAGGAAACATTAATAGACCATTTCTATGTGTGAAGCAGTTTTACAAGCCTTTGATTTTGTCTCTTTGATACGTACATCTATGAAAAGAGGTCATGTACACAGCTGCTGTGTGTGTGAGTGAGCATGCATGTGTGTGTGTCTGTATTATATCAAACTAATGAATATAGAGCAAATGGCACTGAAGTGATAATGTAGAAAATAATCGCCCTGTGATTCTTACCCCGCCTCTGAGAAGCATTTGGTTTCAGTCACTATTAATAAACATTTCTTGCACTTCTATTTCATGATGACTCAGTGCATTACAAAATTCTAATTAATTAGTATATGTGGGTTCTCTTGTGTGCCAGCATCTCTGGGACCTGCAATAGGTCTGCAACAGTGAGAGATATGAATGAATAAAAGTGAAAAACAAAATTAAAAACAAATGCAGTTATTACAAAAAGGCAAGTAATTTATTCTTTTGTTTGTCACTAATACCACTTTAGTAATTCATTGCTTCATTTTTTCTTACAATAACAAATGTGCGTGTGGCACATATTGTATCATTTATCAGTAGTAAAATATCTTTTGTCCTGTTGTATGGTGTAGCTCAAATCCAAGTGGATGGCTAATCATCACATATGTTTAGAATTTGACCTAGCCATGGTAGGGTTGAAGGCAAAATCCAGTGGAAGAGACTGTAAAAGCTGAAAGTCAAATAAATCTCCAGGCTTATGCTGAATTCTGAAGAATTCCACAACATCAGTACTCTTTGTTCAAAGGAGTTGCTATAAAATGTATCAATGTGGGAATGACTGCTTGAGGCTATTACTTGGGGGTCATCCTTGTGCGTCAACTGATCATGTGGTCACCTAGTCAGACACAAAAAGCCCTTTTTTCACTGTGCAAAGTAATGAAAATGTGCCTGAATAGTTGTGGGATTTATGCAATTCAATGTAGCCGCTGAAAAAATACATGAATGCATCACAGTTTTGGTTTATGAGCAAATACTTTGATTCACAGGTTTATAAATGTATTTATTCAGGCATCTACATTTGCTGCTATCCTATTTTAGATGTTGGCACGCAGCAGATGTCACAGTAGAGGGGAAATAATAAACCATAATGGTTTATTGATTCCTTCCTTCCAAATCTTGTTTTTGAATTGATAGACAGACAGTTATTGCAGCAGCACAGACAAAAAGTTTTTCAGTAAATTCTTTTTGATTTGTTATAATTTTACTGCAAATTAACAATTTCGTCTACTGGACATTTGCCATGGTGAAAGCTGAAGATTTATTTGACATCAGTTTAATTTGTACAGCACATTTAAGTGTAAAATTCCAATCCTACAAATGCACGCTTCCCTCATTTCAAGTAGCAACATGAAAGGGATGGTTCAACATTTTGGCAAAATTGCCCATTGCCATTATCTCTATAGTCTCAGCAGTAGGTTTGTTAACTTTAATTGTTGGTGCAAGCTTTCTTTTCTTTTTAGATAGGGGGGGTCAGAGACGCAAGCTGCTACAGAGGCTAATGGTACAGTACTTATCCGGCTTTCCCTCAAAACTCATCAAATACACAATCCAACAACTCCAAAACGTTGTGACCTGCACATTTAGCACAGTATGAAATAATAATGTATAATTATTATGTAACATTACGACGCATTAAGTTTTCTTCAGTAAACCACTAGGCGGAGTGACAAAGTGCGCACCTCAGGCAGTGTCATGGGATTTGTTGATGGAAGTAGCTGCACTAAACGTGCGCTTTTGAAATCACTCCGCCCAGCAGCCACATCTGGAATGTAGTTCCGGCTTTGCATTTGCCTTGAAAACAACGCCGCCAAGTAATGTTATGTTATTATTTCATAACGTGATGAATGTGCAGAACACAACTTGTCCATGAGAGCATTTTGGAGTTGTTGGATTGTGTATTTGATGAGTTTTGAGGGAGAGTCGGAAAAATACCATTAACCTTCTAGCAGCTCGTATCTCTGCCGCCCCACCGCCCGAAACTAAAAAAAAAGCTTGCACTGACAATTAAAGTTAACGAACCAACAGCTAAAACTATAGAGATGGCAATGAGCGAATTTGCCAAAATGTTGAACTATCCCTTTAAGCAAACCCTCATTTGTGTGTGCATGTGTATAAATGTCTCCAAGAACACCGGTATCCATGGAAACCATTGCTGCAAATGCATCATACATTCAGAGACAGTGGTGACATACTGTAGTCTCTTTAATCATTGTTCAAACTGAGGCATCTACAGTTACCATAGATGCACCAGCATTCTCCTCATAAAGCAAATGCAGCCTCTATAATGAATAATAAAGGTGACCCTGCAGTTTGGTCAAAACCTGCATTGAGTTGTATTGGGCTCCTCTTTAGAGGAACAGGATTGCAAAAAGGAATGTTACGTAACATTAGCATGACAAAAATAAATTGATGGAGAGGAATGTGATGTTGGCCTGACAATACTTTGATGGTATGATGTATTTTTACACTGTTACATCAAGAAAAACAGTGAAACACACAACATAAATACAGTACAAGGCAAAACACTGCAATTCAGAATTCCCCTGCCAAAATAAGCTTTTGTTTATATGCTACCGTGAGCAATGATTAATTCGCAGTTCAGGTTTTTTTCAGTAATATTTCTACATGAACAGAAAATGTGATTGAGGCCAAGATTGAGGCATGGTGTGGACTCGCTGGTAAACATGCACATTAGTGGTAGTGTTAATAATAATGGACAGAGGTTGGCCCTCTCTCCTTTGACCTGATTAAGCCATACAGTAAAATTTCCAACAATAGCCGCCGACCTTATTTGCATGTGCAACCAAACTGATTAGTCCCATTATTTATTTGATGCAGGCTAACTGGGGAACTATTAGTATAGAAGCCGAAGCTGATTAATGTTTGCTATTAACACAAACTAAGGTAAAAATGTTATCAGAATAGAACACTTTCAGCATGAATTATGAATACTGCCAGGGACAGATAATTTACATTAAATTAGGATTTTTTCTCGTTGATGTTTCACATGATTTATGTCATATTTATTCCATTTAGAACAAGAACACAACTGTATGTGGAGTCATTTTGCCATTGGAAACTTGCATAACAAAGAAAGTGCCCATTTTTGCAACAAAGTGCCTATTCAGTTTTAAAGTGTGTGTGACCATAAGCCCGACAAATGTGTGACATTACAGTTACTGCTGCTGCAGGGCTACTAAGCAGTGATGGGGGCATTTCAGGTTTCTTTAGGCACCAACACCTGGAACAGCTCTGTGGGTTTACCACTCAATGGGCACATTTATATGAAAATGTCTATACCCTCCAGTGCTCTCACACTGTGATCTAAAGCTATCATTTAGCAGGTGCTTTGGAGCTTTGAGATCCTCCAGTTTAAGAGCTCTGCTCCTCAGACCATCTTGCTGAACCATCAGCTCAGCGGTGTCCAAAGCTTGACTGTTGTGATGTTGTCTCAACAGTTACTGAAGTGCAATAATTGCAGCTTTCTTCTCTGATGTGAGGTGACAATTAGAGGAAGGGGGCGAACGAAGCGGATGAGCAGCGAGAGCGAGAGAATACTTTGCCATTTGGCAGAGGCAACGTACACATACTGGATTGTGGGATAAATCAAAGGATTCTGTAAACATTGTTCTTTGTGGGTGTCAAGAGATGCAGCGTTGACATTTTTTTCCCCGAGTGGCTCCAGATAAGCGATAAGGCCCCGAATATATTTTCATACTAACACAGAGGTTTATTGTGTTTCCTTTTGTCTTCCACTCTCACTTTGGAAATTACAAAGTTCACCTTAGCTTTGTGACTGTAAAGTGTAATCAACAGCTTTAAGGTCAGTGTTGCCTCATATCTTTGACCCGAGAGACAAATGAAAAATAGTGGCTGATTTTGTTATCTGTGTCCTGAGCAGACTGAGGCATTATAATAAGCCTCAGAGGTCAGGGTCGGTGGGCGACTGCAGAGATTGCTCATCCCAATGTCAGCGCTTATCACAGCAGCTTGCGCAAAAGTGTCCGTGTCTGCGTG
Organism: Haemulon aurolineatum; assembly: GCA_038406115.1. Lineage (NCBI taxonomy): Eukaryota > Metazoa > Chordata > Actinopteri > Lutjaniformes > Haemulidae > Haemulon > Haemulon aurolineatum. The sequence continues at coordinate 4,263,476 of JBCAUF010000044.1, forward strand.
ACCCTATTATGGTAAGTCTCTATCCATGAGACCTTACCGTTTCGTCCATAAGGTGAATTTCACCCTCCATTTGCCATTACAGCCTCTACCCTCCAGTCTGCTGCGCACTTCTGACAATTTGCACAGCTTACAGATTGCTGATTGGAAGCGTCTTACTTAGAGCTATATTAGCTGTGACATATGTTGCTGGCACAGCAGTAAAGCGTGGACAAGAGATGTTAATGAGTTACAGATTATCGGTGGATGCACCCCCATAGCACCACTATTAGTTAAAGGAAGAACGCATTTGAATCAATAGAATGTTTAAAACCTTTTTTTCTTGATCAGCTTCTTACTGTGAGAGTAGGGGTCATACATAGACTAGCGAAAGTTGGGAGAGTTTTGATTATTTCCTCATGTCTGCACCATTCTGTCTGAGCTCTTTTCACTAATTTGATGTGGGCTGGGCACCAATCAGAATTTAGCAATATTTCAATGAGTTATGAAGTTATTTGGTTTGCTGATTATAACATGAATTGTTTGCATTTAGTCATCAATATTCAATATTGTGATGGAGAGATACACTGGGCCTCATTCATGAAACGTGAGCAGAACGAATTTGTGTGTAAACTGTTCGCAGACGGAAATTTACGTGCAT
>JBCAUF010000044.1:4269854-4300457 GCA_038406115.1 Haemulon aurolineatum
AGGTTTTTAGTAGAGTAGGCTTTTATGTGCAAATCTACACACAAATCTACTAACGTTTCATGAATGAGGCCCAATGTGTCTAACCAACTTTTTCAACCAAATTTAAGATTTATTTCAAATGCGCAACAACTGTAATGAATAGTATAGAATAATGTATATACATTTTTAAATTATTTGTTGATTAATTCGTCAGTCAATCCACAGAATTCTAATTTACAGATTTGATGGCCAATTAATAATTGAAGTCCTCAAAATTCCAAACACAAGATGATTCCAGCTTCTCAAATGTGATAGTTTAATGCTTCTCTTTTTTTCACATCACTGCAAACATACGTCATCAGATGAAGACTCTGGTCTCCAAACACAGTGGTTCAAATGGTAAAAGACTATTGAAATATTGTGGAGATTAGACCAAGACCTCCGACCAACAGCTAACAGCTAACAGCGAGGACTTACATATAATTATAATGAAGACAAAGACATTAGCCACATGTCACATACATACAGTTGCACAGCACAAATGTCTTTTTAAGTACCTGTTGAATTGACTAAATTCAGCATGTGCCATCCAAACACTGCAACAGCCATTCATTCATATATTTATAGTCAAGTATTACATGTAAAAAAATATCCTACATTAAGCTTAAACAAATGCAATGAGCACACAATTGGATAGAAGCCACGACAGTCTCCATGGGTCGGATTTTCCCCACACTTGCCTCTCCATTTCTTGCACTTGCTGAGGTAATGCTGTGATTAAATTACATCAGAAATTTTCCTTAGGGTCTCGCTGAGCTCAGCGAACCTCCCTCAAATGTATTTGACAATCCAGATATTGAGCCAGGAGTTATTTTGACAAAGCGGGCGAGCAGAAGTGTGGATGTTACTGGGCGGATCATTATCAAAGTGGTGATACCCTGGAACACTCAAACACATGAATATCACGTCAAGAGAGGTGCAGATATTGCAGTCAGCTGTTGCGGGTACTAGTGCACCAGGGATTTGGTTCGAAATGTACTCCACCACAGCACATATACACAACGATATTGCATCATAGCTATTTTGGCTGTTCTGAGAGTGGAGGCGACTCAAAAACTTGTTCAGATGAAGCAACTAATTTAAGGTTATTAAACTGATTGGTTGATTAAATGATACAAGTTGTTTGATTAGTCTCTTGAATTGATTTAGTGGGATGGCCAAAAGTAAAATGATACAATCACACAAGAATAGGCATAATCACAGATTTGTTTCATAATTAGTATATAAAAGAACACTAACAGAAATCTGTTGTTCCTTGAATATTTGTGCAACTCCAGAAAATTATATTGATCATGTCTATTTTCTTTTTGCATTATGATCTCATTGATTTGCTAAAGGGGCCTCAGAAATCTCCACTTTCTCTGAGCTACGATTGACTTGAGCTAGCTTTGGGTTTCTGTCCCACCACCATGAGAGAATATGTTTTTCTCTTTGTTCTTTTTGGTCAATTTGCAGTTTTCGAACCATGTCATGGAACTGCTACGAGGGCTCTCATGTGGTTTACTTTACACAGGCGCAAAACACACTGAACAAATGTCTGCGTATAGGTTCCGCCCTTAGGCCACACTTGTTCACAGAGAAAATCATGGAACATTATTTTTGTGTCCTTGAGGGAAGAGCATATTTGGATGTTTGGCCAGCACTTTATTTGTGCTTGTCCTACAAATGCCCTCCATCAATTTCTTCTTGCGTTCGTCTGAAAAAGCATTGATTTATTGGCCTCGCAGCATTTTTGGACATTAACAGTGAAAAACAAATTTCATCTCAGAGGGAGTGTTGGTTTGTGTCCATTCTTGCAGCATGTCAGGTGTGTAACTCCAAGCCTGACTGAATTCCCAGATGGACTGAAGCCATCAGCGCTGGCCAGACAGATGAATCTAAAGCAAGCAATGAGATTTCTGCCCGAGTCTGCCTTTCAGGACAGAACGGCATTGGTGAACTTAGTGTGAAAGAGGTATTTGGTCTAGACAGTGTCTCCCTGCTTTTAATGCACAAAGCCGTGGCTTTGTTTAGAAGGCCCCTCACGTCTTTGGGTAGGGCAAAGCCTGTCAAACAGGGACTGTCAGAATACCTCCTGTCTTTAACAAAAAGAGGCGCACGCCGAACCCGTTTAATTATTCAAGAGCTCGGACTGGCAAGAAAAAAATAAACGGCATCCATCAGATAATGTCACTGTTGGCTAAGACAGGGTAAACACCCACACAAATCTGTCACTACCTTGGTATGTTAGCACTCCCGTTTTCTCATGAGAGTTCAAAATGTAAATTGAATGTTTATGGAGAAGCGCTACGTCTATTTTTTTACACTGTGAAAGTCATTGAGGAACTGTTTGCGTCAAGCACAGTAGAGAAATGAATACAATCGTTTTTTCTGATTTCTGGCCAAAATCACAAGCATGCATGTTAACAATGGCACCATCAGGGGACCACTGAAAACCCTGTCATAATTTGTGCAGTAATTTAGCCCGAAAACACCACAGCATTGTTGCACGCAATCAATGAAATCACAGCACTTATTGTAAAAGGTTGGAAATGGTCAAATCAATCAAAGCCAAATCCAACACATTTTCAGTCCATTTTCATGCTGCTATGCAGAAGAAATGGCACCAATTTGCTCTCGAGAAAGATTTCGCTGTGTGATTCGGTTGTGTCATACTTCAAGGTCCTAAAAATCACCCCAAGAAATGTTAATAAAAGATCTTTTTTTTCAGAATGGCTTAAAGTTAGATAGTTAGCCTGTCCAATTCATTTTAAATTTTTCACTGCAATAAATTATAGTATGCCCAGAAACTATAATAGCCATCACTGAAATATTTTTGCATTTAAAGGTTGACAAAGGCACCTGTGCCAGGTTTTCGAGACAGGTGTTAAACAGTAAAATTAAAGTAGACTGGCTCGTGGGCACTGGTGCATTACATTATGTCCCCATTTGAGTTGAACATACCCCCATCAGAGCTGGATTTCGGTGTCTGTTGTGCCGGAGTTGTGCTCGTTCTGATCATCCCTCAGCTCGCTCTGTTCGAATCAGCTGGAACCAGCTCTGAATGACAAGAGCAGAGGGAAGTTTGCCCTTTAAAGTCTGCACAGCAACACTGTGGGAGTGGGAGAGAAAGCGAGATCTAAATTATGAAGCCACATATTTTAACACTAGCTCCCGAAAGCAGATTAATGATGAGAAATAACAAGCACCACTGCTCTTGTTAAAACGTGTACCTCAAAAATTGTAACATCTCTCGTCTTTAAAGACATCTTCTGTTTCTAAAAATGCCCAGAGTGTGACAATGCAGCCATTCAGACACAGTGCAGCTGATGCTTTATCAGATGTAATTTTCCTTTCCATCCATTTCTGATGCTATTCATTGGATTACAGTGTGCTGGCTCATAATGGCGTAGATGTTGTCTGAGTTGATTAATTGGTCTATAATAGTGGAAACACACACGTGTGAAGCCTGTGTGCTGCACTGCATTGCCATGTACTGTACTGTAGAAATTTCAATTTTGCATTGGCAGTACAATGCTGAACATACTATATTTATCTAATTTTCTGCTGTTGATTTCACGCAATAGTTTTATTGTGCAAATGTGTTGCCTCCGTGAGACAACAAATAGTAACATAAAACATCTGTCACCATCTTAATCCAAAATATCATATATAGAACTTGGTAAAAACTACAAGAAGCATCCATGTGTGTGTGTCATGAACATTATCTGATATGCAAGGGTTATACAGTATGCATGGCTTGTCTGGTTAATAGATACCACAGAAGTGACAGGAAAGAGGCGAGGAGAGGGTTTGAGATGCAAAAAAAGGGTTGTGAGCCAGATTGAAAATCACAGTACACTGCATGTCCCCCGCTTGCTGAGCAACCAGGACACCCCATGGCATGTTATATTTTGATATTTTCATAAACATGTCCTATTATTAGCTTGTCCTCTAGCACTTGTGACATCAGTCTGACTGCAGCAGTCTCCCTTCATGTCTTGGCTTTGCCTATTACACTTCGTCTGACTCACCAGTGGACTGTGCCCCACAGCTGGCCATAGGCTGACACTCTCTTCCACCTCATTACAGAGAAGGCCAGTGAATGAAGCGAACGTGCCTCCTGGTCTAGTTAGAGGTTGGCACCTGGGGCTGTACAATACCTTATGTCATTTACCTTGGAAGACAACTGAGAAAACAGATATAATGAACCAGTTAGGCCAGCATAGTGCAGCTGTGAGATTTCTTTTGAAATATTATAGTTGCGTGCACGAGATGAAAATACAAACTGCATGCATTTCCATTTTTTCAATACGCCTCTCGCAGAGCAGCGATGTTGTCAGATGCTGGCTCGAGCAGGAATATTTCATCCACACAATGTGGGGAGAATTCTTCACTCACCAAAAAGGCATCAGACCCAATTCATATTCTCATATCTTTAATGTCCCTTCAGAAAGACAACACGCACTGACTTTTCCTCAATGCATTTTGCCTAAAAAACTAATTCAAAATGTATTTAAAGCAGAAACGACTGCGACAAAATATTCATGCACTCTCTCCAAATACTGTATTGGATGTAAATGTGCAACTCTTGCAACATTAAACCAGTAATTTGTTGACAAAATGATTTGGGCACGATAATGCATGCTGCTGTTTGTTTCTGCCTCTACTGTGTACAGTAAGCATAGTCATAGCTCATTTAATTCTAAATAGAAAACATAATATATTATCATCTTTTTTGTATCAGAACATTAATTGCGTTTTGAAATAATGATATTAATCTCCTTGAATGAGCTATGCAGGAAGAGAATATTCAGAGCACTGATTCAGGTTCAAATATGTTCGTGGCTCACACCATCTGTATAGTCATCTTCTGCACTCCACTATATTTCACCTGTCAAATCTTTTTAAAGGGCAATCTCCATTATTAGTAGACTGTTTAGAGCAAAAGCATAAGGTCACCTTTGTTGCATTCAGGGGCCACGCCAACTCTGCAATTTGAAATTTTGCCATTTTGCTAAAGAGACTTAATTATGGATGGGCTGAAGCGAGCATTTATCATATTTCACACCCAATATTATGACATATTTGTCAGAGCATTAATTTAGATTAATGGCATGGGGAGGGTTTTGGGTGATCTGCAAAGCCCTTGGCAGCTCATCCCTTTAAAGTAAGATGGTTTTAATAAAGGTGGTCCGTACAGTAGGCAAATGTATGATAAACCTTGAGCTAGTAAAAATGTATTTTAGGTGCTGTGTTGCCACATTCTGTTAAAAAGGACAGTGGCAGTGCTCAATATGCAGTAATTGCCCCAGTCTCTATCCACCCACTAGGTATGTGTGCAGAATTAAGAGGAGGCAGGTGCTCAGTCCAAAAATAAATAAATGAAACAGTGAGGGGGGGAAAACTGTTCTTTAGATAAGAATAGATAAAAAAGAAAAGAAAAATAGGTTAGTTAACAAGGGAACAGTCACCTCAGACAGCTTCAGTGACCTCGGTGTTCATCCTAATTTTGAATAATCTCACGTTTAAAATCAGCACTTTCCATTCGTTCGGAGCAGTGAAGACCAGTCGCAGGCAATAAAATTAGCTCTCATTAAAAGCCTATTTTATTGACGGGGTAGTAACGCAGGTGTTCGAGCACTAGTCGGGCTCTATCGGTCCACGTGCCATTCGGCTATCGCCTCAGCTTCAGCACTGCCTCGGATGCCTGCATTATTCAAATGCATTTTGTGTCTCAGTTATCTGTCACGCAGAGGGGCTGTCAAGTGCCATAAAAAGGTGGGTGGTACTGTCATATGCTTTACCGCCCGCCGCTGAACTGAAATGAACTTGACACACAGGCAGGAGCACATAAACATAGGATGGATATTTGTTGTGAGGGTGGATGGCCGGGTAGGGGCGGATGCATCCTGGACGTTTACATCCTCTGCTGCCCACTTTCATACACATAATGGGACAGCTGTGCACTTTAAACCACTGTGCTTATACCACTGCATGAGTCAGGGTTTTTAAGGAGCTGCGGTCTTGCAGTGACAAGCTACACCGTGTCACGCAAAACAGATTTTAATTAACTGGAGTAGAGATGTGAAATTTATGTATAAAGATAATACAGACGCTTTTGTACAGCTATATTTTTTGTTATCAAAAACTTTAGGCAGCTTGTTGTTTACATATTGCTTAAATTAGCACCTTTTAATGAGGCAGTGGTCAATATTTTTGACACAGGAGCTCATCAGTCCTTCTATATACACCTATTGATAAATGACTGCCTGTTTAGGAAAAAAAAGACGTAATGAAACAAGTCTAAAAATTTTAATCCTTTCTGCCATTCCGTGTATCATATCCTCTTATTGGGTCTTTATCCTGACTACAGACAAAGGGATAGCTACATCTCCCAAATCTCTTCCCCTGCTTGCCTCTCATTCCCTCCCTATTTTCATTGTTTTAAATCCCTGCAGAGAATTTATTGCCCTAACCATCACCATTGGCCAACTGCTTTGGATTCAAGTCACATCAACTTGGGAGTCTCAATAATGCCTCCAAATGAGCCAAGTTCTCATTAAAGGAATTTCAAACACCCCACTTAGACTTGATCTGTTGTCCACATTCCTATTGCTTTGTCCTTTAACGTGGTATATTCAAAAAGAGTGCTTGGAAACGAACAGGGAGCCAAATTCCCCCTCACCCTTTAATACGGACAAAGTGGTATGCACATTGGTTGACTTGGTTGCTTGGTAACAAGAAGCAAGGCATGTGATTCCTGTCTCTGCTTTTTTAGATTTGATTATGAAGTTGTTTTATAAGTGATATGCGGGCTAGCTCATTTTGGATCTGTACCCATCCGATACACTTGAGACAATCCAAACTGACCCAGCTCAATATCACACAAACAAACCGGAGATCTGGCTCATCCCTGATCCTGAGGATTGAAATGAGTGCAGTGTGGACGTGCAGGAAGACTATGACTTGGCAGTGTTTTTAATCCTTCATGCAATTTACCCAGATTTCAAGTGGAAGTGAAAGTGGCAACAGCATCGCCGGTTCGGTAGCTGACATTAATAAACATAGTCATCTTCCAGGACAGAAGCTAAATCTAGCAGACATCAGAGAATTGAACCCCACTGAGTTAGCAAACAAAAGTCTTCTTGTTCCAACTCCAGAAGCCACACTTTGTGCTGCTTGTGGCATTGTGGTCTCCTTTGCCCTCCCCTTGCTCGCTCAGAGATGCTGCTGAATAGATGGAAGGCGTGACTCCAGTGGGGTTAGACACCGGAGGGGGATGATGAAAAAGCATCATGTAAGTGCAGAGGTCTGACAATTTTGGGAAAGCTATTCATAGCCATAGTTCTTTAGTTTTTTTGTTTAGTTTTTTTAAATTGATTGCATGAATATACTTGCTGTACCACATCATCAGCCGAATCCCAATAAAGCAATCACAGGCATTTATTACCAAGAGCACACAGTTATGCCAGTGGCTCTGCAAGTCTGCACATAGGCAGGGTGTTTTGAGATAAATGTTTGCATGCTGACATGCTCTCACTGCCAATGTTGACAAGCTGATGCTCAGCAAGTAAAATGTTTGTGTTCACCATCTTAGTTAGCATGCTAACATTTGCTAATTATAGTACCACTGAGGCTGATGGGAATATCATTGCAGTTTTTTGGTCATAAACCAAATTGTTGGGCAGATTATAATTTTGACTGGATCATGGTGCTAGAAAAAAAGTCAGGGGATCAACAGTTATTACAATTCATCCTGAGGGAGACTATAAATGTCCGTACCAAATGTCATGGCAATCTATCCAATAAAGTCAAAACCACAAATTTCAACTTCATGATGGCGATAGAGCACAAGTCAGAGGACCACAGGATCAAAGTAATTTGAAAACATAATCTAGGAACCCCAAATGTCTGTAGAACGTTTTGTGATGATCTTGAGACCTTTCACAAGATACATGAGATGTCTATGCAAAATTAGTGGCTGGATTGCCATGATTTCATATTCCTATTTTAGCCTGATTTAAAGTGGTGGACAAACACTTCCATTCCTAGAGCCACACCACTAGTATGGCTGGGGATCATTATATTCTTATAGTTCTTTAAAGTTCTTGCTCTGGTTTGATCTGTGATGGTGATGATACTGTGTCAATTTCTTTCTGATAATCTTACTTTTATTCAGTGTGTTTAGTCAATAGGCAAATATATGTAGGCAAAGAATGGATTGATTTGTTCTTCAATCTTAGGTTTCAAGCTGGATTTTCACTTTTTTCCTATTCTATTTCTCATAATGACCACATACCTATAGTATATAACAAATCAATAAATGCATGAATATAGCAGGAAACACTACTTTCAATATCGAGAAAACAATTTCAAATAGAAAAATATTTTAGCTGTATTTTAATGACAGTGAGGGCAATGTTTTGAAATCTAACTTCAAATGAATGCGTTCTCATGGTTCAAGGAAGTGAACTGTGAGCATTAAATACTGCACATAAAGCTCTCTCAATTGTTTCAGTATAATTGGATGTAAGTGTAGGTTGACCCTCAAGAGATGAACTTTATAGATGCAGTGATATACAGCGCTTTTTGAAATGAGCGGTCCATTGACTTAGCTTTAGATATTCACTGTTAGGTTTATGGATATCGTCTGTTATCCACAGTACCTTATAATTAAAAGTTTACTGTACTTTTTTTAAGAGGGGGGAGGGTGTTTCATCAATTGTCCAGATCTCCAAAGCAACAGAAGAGTCAGAGAGAGAGAGTAAAGAGGGAAAGTGGGGGATGAAGTTGCAGGCATGAATAACATTCCAGCTGCTATTGGGAAGAAAAGATAATGAGCAAGAATCTCCAACTGATTTGCACTCCCCTTGGAAGTCACTTCCACCGCATTTGTCACATGCTTGAGATGTGAAAGAAAGTAGTTGTCTCTGATGTGTGGTAAGAAACGTGGGTTTTCACAAAGTGAGGGGACTCAGGTAATCATGAGTAGATCATGGGGGGAGGTCACTCAATGCAAGGTGCTGAGCCACGACTGACCGAGACATTAAAACAAGGAGAAACAGGAAGGGCTCATTTGTAATGAATTATTGAGAATGTCATATAATGAATCCTGTCTCCTGTCTCTGTAGGGTGCCTAGAGACACCGGAACTGCTGATTGCTCTAACTTCAAATGAATGTATTGCATTTTGCATTATCTTATAAATATAGTCATGGAGAAAGTGTCTGGGCTCATTAGTTTTAGCCATTTACATTTCAGGATGCATTAGACAAAAAAACTACATATATACTGTGTATATACAAATGATTACCCTGACAGCAAAAACGGGCAGTATTAACCACAGAAATAATATTTGCTTTGAATATTTGTATTTCCAAAAGCGATGCAGTTTTTGTGACAGTCTTTTTGTTATGTATTATTGGAAACTAACCTTCACTTATTATTACTCCTGCCGAGTGTCCTGCCAATTAAAGTAATGTTCATTTTATGCTCGGTTGGTGCTGATGAAAAGTATCCATCTTAAAAGAGACAGGCTTTCTTTAATATATGAAGACTGACACCTTTGTCCAAATAATTGATTTTTGTCTTCAAAATTTTAGACATCAGTATTATCATGGCTATCTAATGGTAAAAAAAGAAGCTCGTCTGCAGCTCTGTGTGCCTAAATGTCACTACCATCTGCCTCAGGAACACCACTGGAAATTACCAGCAGGGAATGCTAACTGTTGCTATGACAAATGGCTATGTAGACACTAAGTGAAAAATAAGTCGCTTTTTAATGGGAGAAACCATAACAAACAGTAGAACTTTGCCTTGTGGGAACAGACAAATCAATAATGTTTTGTAAGAAGTCCTTTTGTGAGTTTGAATTGCTCTTTTATGTTTGATCTACACTGGCTGGTATATGCGATTATAGTGCAAACCTGGAGTGGCATTTTATATTGTAGCATACTGGGCACAATGTAGATATATCTCCAACAGTAGTTTCTGTTGGGTTCAGAAATGTCAGTTATCAGTAACTGAGTTACAGTCAAATTATCACTGTCATACTTGGGTCTGGGGAGGTGAGCCGGGCGTGTGACTAAAGGGAGATAGGTGTGTCATTTATATCAAAAGGCCAATCAAGGCAGCGACTGAGCTCATGGGCCTCGTGGTGGGTAGCTGGCTGGCGAGGAAGGTGGGACTTACGATTTGGTAAGGAATTAAGGACTGTTTGAAAAACAGGAGCTGTGTGGGAGCTGCTGGACGACTTCTACGAAGCATCGGATAAAAAGCCAAATGAGAGGGGCTAGCATGGCATTTCTCAATTTTGAAGTGGGCTATAGTCCTCAGTAGCCCGTGTATGGTTTGTACATATCTTTATTCATATTATAATTAGCATTTTGTCAGCATTAAACAACTACAGCTCCCAGGAGTCTTGACCATATGGTGTGCTGTCAAAACCTTATCTGCGGTGTTAAATGCGAGCACATAATCTTGATATCTTGGTAAAAAATGACAAGGTGCTTTGACTATGCTCTCCAGTGCCACACAGTGACACTAATTTAGCTTAGAATAGTGTTAGAAATCCTAGTATCACATTTCAATACTTTGCCAAAGGCAATACAGTAGTGTAAGAGAGGCTACTTAAAGAAGACGACAGGACTTTAAGGCGGGCCGGCGATCAACCTTCCCTCCTCTGAAAGATGTTAGCCTGCCCTTGACGCCGCCCCATTTTCATTAAGACCAGACTCCTGTCAATCTGGCTCTTTGATTTCAAGTCCATTAATGCAGCAACTTGACTGCTCAGGAAAATATTCTGTGTTGCCAGCAACCAATAAATGTGAGGTATGAACACATTGATCATTTGGACAGTCAGTCAATCAGTCCGTGTCTGTCTGTAATCTGACACTTTACCCATAACCTCAAATGGCATTCACTCATATTGTATTGAGTGATGCTTTGCTTGCCCATTTTGCAGTCTTGCTAGTGTGTGATACCTGTATTGGTTTTTTCCCTGCAATACAAATGTGTATGTATAGTGAGTACTTTACTTAAACCCATTCGGGACAGTCTCATCCACTGTGTGGGAGACCATCCCGGAAGGTGCCATTAAAAATCTCTGGGAAGCAGCTGTGCACTGCTCATTGATGGGGGTGGAGTGGTTAATCAGACAAAACTATCCAGTTAGTACTCATCCTTAAAGTCTCCTCTCTTGCATTTTGCATTACTGTTTGGAAAAACTTCAGATAAAGCATAAATCTAACCTTTGTCTACCATCTTGAGTTTCCTTTCAAGTGCAGAATTGACACTTTTGCCATGTTACCCCTTGTACTTGTTGGAGGAAAAAACACCCACTGAAACTGTCAAGCACCAGTGAGCCTCCAGCCTCAGGGGGCAGTAATGAGCTCATTATAACTAAGCTAAGCACAATGAGTGGAGAAGAAGCTGCACTAGAAAATTTAATTGGACAGGTGACACACACAAAAGTGAGATTTTTCAGTTTTGCAAGAGAAGGATGAGGACAAACTCTTTGGTTTTGTACACCTGGTTAGCTGCCCCAGCGACCCAAGGTGCAGTGCAAACCACTTACCACAGCCCAACCAACAGTCCAAATCCCGAGGATAATCACTTTACTAGACTGAAAGACAAGAAGTCCTGGCATTTGTGGAACTGATGCAATGAACATTTGGCAGTTTGCTTCATACACAAGTTAAACAATGAAGAAATTATCAAAATAGAAGCCAGTTTGTTTCTGTGTCAATCAACTAATCAGTTAATTGACCAAATCATAAAGCTCTGTGCAGAAGCACAGCAGTATGGTGGGATACACATAGATCTATTTTTCTTGACAATGGGAGACTGACATGATTATCATGATTACTCACCATGATTACATGATGGCAGTAAGGTCAATTCAAGCAGCAGTTGAAGCTGTTAATGCTAAATATGGTACTGAATGAAAAAAAATATGTATAGATAAGGCAAGATTGTTCCAAGAGATGCAGTTCTGCAAAATGGTTAAGAACTGGTCTTTTAGAGCACAGAAAATGGGAAGATAAAACTCCAAGCATGTATGACCGTATGATCTACAGTAAGTGCTTGGAAGCTTGGAAGACTGGAGAAAATAAATAATGGTTCTAGTGCTTAGACTATATGGATTAGATATGAGATCATTAATAATTCAAATAACCATAACATTTCCCACAAAAAAATCAAATCCCACTCAAGACTGTGAGTGATTTATGAGCACTTTGAAAATCAAAACACATTTCTGTCTCGTGGCCCATGCCCAAATTATTTCTGACAAGAAAGGTGCCATTCACGTATTCAGTTCTGAGTATGTATCCTCATTCACTCGTTTACAGATTTGTGTTTTCATACCGACACTCTTGGTTGTTTGTGTCCTGTCATAAAATACATTTAGTATGTATAGAGCATTGGCAGTGCATTTTAAAACTGTTTTATGTGTTGACATTTTGTTTTTAGAGAAAAAAATGTAGTGCAGCACCATAGAGGGCATTAAGGGTGGCAAATCACAGATATGTAAATGAAAATAAAATCTGTTGTGTATTTTAGACATTTGTGATGCTGTAAATTTATAATGCGCTGCTCCTTTTTTATTATTTATGCAGCACACTGTTAGACAAGTCACAAAACTTTGTGTCTTGTAGGCTGCTGCTGAACTTATGGTTAATACCACTGGAAACTTTAAAGCAAAAATAGACAAGATATACATAATGTACCAACCAAACCATAGATATTTAATGCAAAACCTATTAACAGAGCGCACGTGAGGAATCCCTGGTTTACATTTAATGTATATTAAGTTGGGTTTGCCATTATTTGAAAGCAATAGTGATGTAAGACTACCCCTCTGTGATTGCGAGAATGTTGAATCTATGACAGTTTGAAACTATATTTTTTAGCGTATGCAGCCATCCATGCACTAGCTTTCCTTTCTATACATTATGCATGTACTTTCAAGGATAGTGTGTGCATGTTCAAATGAAAAGGTTTTAGTTTTCGTATACTGCAGTATTCCATATGCAGACAGTGTTTATGGAGGACAATCATCCAGCCATAATCATGCTGTTCTATTTCTTGTCGGCATGGCACTCCGTAAATACAGGAATAGTACATTGTGCCCTCTGATTACCCTCTATTTTTATATCATCTTATGTCCATGGAGATTCAATTACTGGCTGAATATAGTTGATTTATGTGGCCATTCAGTGCCGCCTGTTTTAAAATCAGGAGGAAATACAGAAAATATGCATTCATCAGTGCCTCTAAATGCCATAATGAGGTGAAAGGATAGTTAGGACTAAAATGGTTCCTACGCCCATTTGGTGTACCATCCTTTTCTATCGTCTAAGTAGCTAACTCTGTGTGTGGAGGGAAATGTCTATTGATGTCCTTGAACTTTTGCCTAGTTTAATAAATTCTAATTAGATTAGAGCAGGAGTGTGCATGAAGAGACAGCTTTTTTGTCTTTGCTGATTAGAGTGGGAAAAAAAAATATATGCACGGGGCTACATTTTTTGCATTGAGAAGCTCATTAAGGGTGCTTTCACAGAAGTGCAAGGCAAGTGGAAGGAAGCGGTTTTGTCATTCAGACTCATGAGCAGATCACACTTTGTTTGTTGTGTGAGAAATGCATTGTGAACAAGTGCTTGTGTTCGTATGAGGAAATGTTGGATGCTATAGTCTGACAGCAGTGAATGATAAATATGTATTGATTATTTAATGAGTGTACACAGTTGGATTTATTTATCCTAAATGTGCCTTCACAAAATTAGAGCTTAAACACTGCGTGTCGCTTTGTCATATTCATTCAGGCAAGATCCCAATAAACTGGGGGACATTATGTGGAATACTTGCCATAGCAGTGACAGATTATTCTCTGCAAATTAACCGCTTCACCTGATACCATCAGCGAAGTGAAGAAAGGGATGTTTAAAATCACCTCCTCTTTTTTCAAGCCCGACAGCACTTTTGCTGAGAGGCAGAAGACCTGAGAGCTTTGACTGCATATCAGACAGGTACATCGACAATAAAGTGAACTCGCCGACAATAGGTCAGACAGGCTATTCAGCCAAAGCTATTGGGGGGCTTGGGTGTCACGGGCCTTTAAAACTCCGCGTTCCTCTGCAGTGAGTGGTCTCCAGCTTTCTATTTCAGTGCTCTGCAGAGCACAGCTGAATGGACAGCAGCCATTGTGTGCCCAGATAATGCACTTCAATCATCCTTAATGTCATCACAGCCAAAAAGGCTCAGACGCTGGGTTGAAGGGGCTTTATTTCTTCCCATATCCAAGAGCAAAAACCGAAGTTTTAGTAATAAGATTTATGGCTGTGTTTGTTTTGCACAGTAATTATATTGACCAGCTGTACTGAGACGTGTTGTGTGTATGGGGAAGAAAATGTGAAATTGGTGGTTTTTGATACACATTTGGTGGTAGCCTCTGGGCTGGAAACGATTAAGCAGTAATGCTTAAGTTAAAGCTGATTTAATTTACTTTGTCGAATTTAACTTTTTTTCTTTCTTTTTTTTTTTTTTTTACATAACACTTAATATTCCGGACATGGTAGGCTGCAGGGAAAGCTTGTGGTGTGGTAATCAATTCCATACATTGGCCAACGGTAAGATGTTGAATGGCTAATTGACCACAGTAATGGTCCATGGCTATGTGCTGGTGGACGATGGAGACGTGCACATTAAAAAACAATTAATTTCCAATACTAATGTCACTCTTGGCTGCCTCTGCTGCTGCATATAACAAGGAGCTGTCACTGATAAGTCATTTCATACTCCATCTAGGATTTGATCCAGGCAATGGAAAGTTAAGAGGGCCGTTTTGTTAGAATGAGATACAGTACATACTCCTTCTCAAAGCCACTTTCATTTTCATTTAGGCATCCCTTTTGGTTTATAAGTTTATTCAAAATTGTTTCCCTCCTTCTTTGCAAGCTACAAGGTCATGGTCTGGTCATGGACTGATTACATTTTATGCCTCTCGCCACAGAGTCATGTTTCTTTTACTCTTGTGTAAAGTATATCTCAAGCTGCAGCGCACAACTTTGCACTTTGGCAGCCCCACATGCCAACAAGATGTAATTTTGACAGTTGTAATAACGCCACTATCAAGAAATCATGAGATGACTTCAATAAAGTGCAAACTCCAAACTCCAATTTCATATGTTAGTGGCTGGGCAGTGTTGGAAATGATTTTAAGAAGAGCCGGCCAGTTCAGCCATCTTTGATAAATACTGCTATCTGGTTACAGAGTGTTTGCTGGCAGCTGTACAGGAGACAGTTTGTTTTCATTCAAATTTTGATTTATTACTTCTAGTGCATTTTATTTATTTATTTACATGCACCAGGATATTTACCTTGATAATGTTACAATGCAATGCAAACAAGTCAAAGTAAAATACAGACACCAAAGGGTTAGGGTTAGGGGAAGGGTTAATAGTTTAATAGCAACCTAATTACCCTATAAATGATGCGTTTGATAATTGATTTCATGTCCATAAAGATGTGGCAGACTGCAGAAAATATCTTTTTTTGTGCCAAATTGCCAGACAAGTAAGATGAAGCCTTTTTATTGGTGTTAACTCTCTTTTATATTAATGAGTGAATGCTGCTTTCACTCAGAGCAGTGATGTTTTAGTTTCCCACAACCAATGACAATACAGCTGTTTTTACAGACATGCTGCGTTGCATCTGGCTGACACCATTACCTTTCAATAGTCGGGGAGAAAGACCAAAAAGTGACAAATGTGCAAATTCTTTTAAGGATGATTCCAAAGGCTTCAAGTGGATAATAACCTGAGACCCTTTTCAGAAAATCTAAATAAAAACATTACAAATTAATTATTCATTTTTTTTTCTAAATGTGCCCTTCCTTTTCTTATTTCACACAATTACTTTGCCCTGCTGAAATTACAATTATCCTCCACCAACACTCAGCATAATTTCAACAGCACTGTTCAGCATAATTTAAAATGAAGATAAAGCTTTGTTGCTCCATTAATTTAACAATACTTAGCATCTCTTTGATATAGGGCTGCACAAGTTTGAAAAATGAGACTGTGAATACGTGCATTCAACTAAAAATGTATCCAGCAGCATCATGCTAGCCAGATGGTATTTAGTATAGATGGTATCTTATTGCTGAACATTCCCACTCAGAGCAAAAGGAAATTGTCTATTCATTTGACTTTGCCTTTTTGCCATTCTTTCTCAAAGTGATTCTGTCAAAGCTTTTTGGCAGACATTTTAATGGAAGGTAAAAATGGGCCAGATTTGAACTCAGTACACGGTCACATTGTGCCTTATTTGTCTTGGGAATATTGTGGGTTTCCAGAGATCATCAAGTGGTTTTAAATCCCATGCCTCTTGAACTAAATGCCCCACTTGTCCGGGGACTGAATCCCTGCTGGGTCTTCTCTCCAATGTTTCCAATTCTCTCTTTCCCTCAACACTTTACAACAGTCTAAATAAAGAATAGAAAGCATCACAGGTTAAAGGACTGCCCACCTCACTTAAAAAGAAAAACACTTAGTTTGTGGGTAAAGAAAGGATTTGATGAATAAAAACAAGCAATACTGTCTGTAGCGTTCCAACTTTAGCTAAAGCTGTTGGTCAGCTGGTTATGTTTGATTAAAGAGCTTAATTTTTAAAGTAATCAGATAAACAGTTTGTCATTTTGCACAATTGGCCAAGCATAGCAAGACATCTGCTTTAAAATTAAATAAAATTAAAATATAAAAATCTCTTAGGGGGGAATAATCAAGTGAAATTCATGTAGCCAAAATACTGTATGTGCTTAGCTATAAATATCCAAACAGTAATTACAAGCCAGTGCAGCCATGCGTGGCTTTGAAACTTGTAATAACTGGGATGGTTCTCATGTTCCCAGACTTGGCATCAGAATCCATTAAATAAAAATCCTATTGCGCTGCTGTTGTGCTCTTGTCTGAAGACATTTCAGCAGCGCCACTGTGTCCTTGTAATTATTTTGGAGCGTGTATTTGCTTTAACATGAGCTTAGCCAATGAGCAAAGACAGGGCATGTTGCAGGCATCTTCCTCATGACTAACTTGCATATGACACAATGTTCCCTGTGCTGATAGATGCAGGGTGGCAGTCTGAAGCAGTGGGTTTTACCACTGAAAAAGGATCAGACGTGATTGGTGCTGTGGAAAAGCTGACAGCATGAATTATGAAGGTCTCATTAGGGGCTGTTGGAAATGATTTATCTTGCCACGAAATATGGTCATCCAACCACATTTGCCTCCATGGTTACAGAGTCCATATTGTGTTTTGCTCTTTTAATTTTTTAGGAGTATCATTTTCAGTGTATTAGTGGGGAATTTCCACAGACGCCAAACCATGACTCTATTAAATCTAAGGTCACTACTTGGTATGCCAAGCAAAATGGCTCAGAAAAGGACAAGGTATGCTCTTTGAAAATTGGCTGCAGTCGCAAAGGTGCTAAAAAATGTGTCATGTTTCTCACTTGACAGATGCATTGCTTGGCATGGTGGCATTGAGCTTGGCAGTGTGTGTGACTGCCAGGTCATCTACTGGGGTTGTGTGTGTCTATACCGATGCCAAGAGCCGCCTCCATAGTTTTCCAATATCCCTTAGCAGGAGCATTGTAGTAGAGGATGCCTCAAAAGCATAATTATCGACAATTTACAACTGCATATTAAGATCGTATCATGCTGGTCAACAGGAAATCACTTGTTCTGAGGCGAATGGCTAGAAATTACGAGAGAATATTCGATGGAATGCCTCGAGCATGAGACTAGTGTCCTAGATTTGAGCAAGCCTCGGTATTTCGCACAGCGTACAATGTGTAGTTTCTATACTATTCATGTAACCTGACTACTCTCTCTGAAATGGTTTCATTAGTAATCCGCTTCCATCCTTGTTTCTGTCGGTGCACAGTAGTCCTTTCAGTTGTGTCCCTGCAGCAGCCCCACTTTTAGTCACGGGTGGTTCAGCAGTGTCGCTCTTTGAAAAGGCTGGTGATTTCTAAAGTTATAAGCTGCAATCTTGGCATTGCGTTCACTTTAAAATGCTCCATAGGCGGATCCATTCTCTGATAGCAGCATGCAGCCGAACTGAAAGCACGACACATTGCTCACATTATCATGCAGAGGGTGCATCTTTGTGAAAATCTGGCATAGATGACAAGGAAATGTATCTTCATTTACTGGTAATTTTTTTTTTCTACAATTTTTCCCACCTTTTATTTAAATCAAAAGCCTACTTTCCGGAGATTGATAAGCAAGCATTTGTTTACAGCCACAGTAATGTGGATAATGCTTTTGATTCCTGTGGTGGCAGTTTGTTACAGTACGACAGTCAATATGCATCTAAACTGTATGGCTTTTGACAGAGTAGAGATTCAATTTATACATGTTTGGATGATGTGAAACCAGACTGCTGAAGCCTGTTCCCTAAAGCGTATGGAAAAGAGGAGAGATGATCTGCTCACGGCACCCAGCAACAGGGCTTCTTGATGCAGTGCTTTGATAACGTCAGAGCTCCATCTAGGTTGCTTTGTGAGGTACTGCTCAATAACCTTGTGATTTAGCATTGTGCTGTAAATTATCAATGCAATTTCCAGTAGCCGCTCATTTGCCTACACATCAGTAATACAAAATACATCCTCTCTGCTTGCAGCTGAGTGCATTCGGAGGTCTTGTCTCACCACACTCACTCCATTTTTAGGCGAGTTCACATGACTTTTCAATGAGGTGCAGTGGCAGTTGCACAGAATTCTAATTTGGCTTCAATCTAAGTCATTAGGAGAGTCAACAGGAAGCAAGCAGATGGCAGAAGGAATATGATGGATAATTGTATGTCTCAGAGGACAATTCGTAATTTGTATCTGATTCTGTGCAACCCCCTCATTTTCTTAATGAAGGACTAATTGAGTTTTTTAGATTGGCTCAAGCATATGGTCCCACCAATGGCGAAGGGTTTATATAATGGCCGTAAGGAGATACATTGAGGACATTGGAGCACATTTCTAAAATTGTTTCTGCTTGTCTGACTTTAAGGTTGGAGTGACATTTAAGACTAGGTTTGAATGTGGAAGGACATAGGAAATATGATGCATCTTCATGACATCATAAATCATCACCATTATCATCATATTTATTATGTTTTTTTTCTGTCTCAAATGTTGGAATCAATAAAACACAACAGTAGAATCTGTACTCTACATGAATGAATGTATAATTAATGTTTTTTTCAGTGCATTTTTATGTATTCCAGCGTAAAACATAATGACTGATTTCTTTCCTCTGGAATGTGTTTTTGTAATTTTAACTTTTCTTTCTCTCTCTATTGTAAAATACAGTATTTGTTGTTAATTGTAATCATGTAATTTTTTTTTTTTTTTCAAAAAATCCTTAATCAACCAGAACACGCTTTGATCATTTTTCTGCGTTGATGTTAAGATTTTAATTCCTGCGAGAAATGAGCAAACGAACAGTCATCATTGCTACAAACAAGAATTTGTACACCCTTAAATTATAATACAGTTGTTTTAACATATGGTCATTCTTAACTTTTATAAGGGTTGTGGCTTTTATTATGGTTTGGCATCTTTTTATGTTTGAATATATTTTCATTATAAATCACAACTCAAACAGAAGTCTAATTTATCTATAAAAAAGTACTTTGAGGACCTCACAGCCCAGAAATACCACTACTTTTGACCAAATCTCACAGCCTCAGTAGCCCAGCTGTTGAGAAATGGATCAAAGACAGGCATGGGTATGGGGAAGTATCCCTCTTCCTGGTCTGCGTGGACTGTACGCTTGTCTCTATTTTGGGAACTTACACTCTTCAAAGTGCAGTGGTAATGAAGTGCCTCTCATTAAGAGCTACATTTGTGACAGTCAGTCAGTCAGGCAGGAATGCATGGAGGGCAGTAAGCGCAGCGCCCCTGATAGAAGCTACTCATAGGGGCCTCTGAGTAAAGGCTCATTTCATGCAAGGTTAGACACATCAGTCATTGGACATGGGGCTGGCTTTTACTGCCTTTCAATAAAATTACACATGGAACGTGTCCACACAGTGAAGATGAACCTGGAAATGAAATGTCTTCCACTGGACTCTCTGCGGCTGGCGTGATCACTGCTAGCGTGAAAGCTTAAAATTCCCTGCATGCAGTAGATCAAAGCCTCAGTGATGACAAAGGTCATGGACCCAGGGAACTTTTATTGTCTTTGATTGCATGCTGCGTCTTTATTTGTTTGTAATGTGTACTGCATGTGCTTAGTAGCAGGACATTAATTAGATCAAGCGTGACAATCTTTGCTAATTAAGCTTGAGAGCATCAACGTGCTGTGATGGGTCAGAAAAGCTTTGAGCCCACCAAATCCGTCTCGCATAAATACTTTGGCCTGGCCAGGGAAAATACTGTCCAGCACTATCCATGTTTGCACACCTTTGACACAATGATGAAGGTCTGTGTGCGCCAAAGCACATGCAGAAACACTGTGCCCTGGTATCCCTCTCCGATGACCCTCATTTATTGTCACCCACTGAGGTCATTGCCCAGTGGTGACTAGGTTGCTGTGCCTGCACAGGCAGTAATTTGAGCAGACATTTTGTACCATTTTGGCCCAAGACTTGTATTATTTTGGCTGTTTCTGCATGCAGTGCTGGCTTTGCAAAGAGGTGCACCCCTGGAGATCAGCTTCCAAAGCTGATTGAAACAAGACAGTTATTTTCCTTTCCGTTTTAGAGCAGCCAGACAAATCTCACGGTAAGATCAACTTGCAAAGCAGCCTAACTCACGAGACTACAGCCATCAAATCATTTCAGTCTCTTATAATTGAGAGGGAGGTATTTCTTCCTCAGAATAGCCTAATCTCCCTCCTCACCTCTTTATTGCTCACCTGATTTGTTGATAATCCCCGACAAGCAGGCAAAATGGCTGCCATTATAAACTGATGGCACAGCATGGTGGCAACAAGCAGCCTTTGCATGCACCTTTTAAAAGATCCATTCTTGCACTTACTGGAAGTAATTGCAGGTTTGATGCAGCAAACTGAATGGAATCCTAATTCTGCTACTTCTTTTGGTGAATTAGGAGCTTTTAAAAATGTATCTTTCGTGTCTTTCATAAGTAGGAAAGGGGTGTGTATTGCAAGTGAGTGTGTGTGCGTGTGTGTGTGCACAACTGGTTTTTTTTGTTTATTTTATTTTATACCATAGATCACTTAAAACATTTTCAGTGTCAATAATATATAAATGAAAGGTTCCCAAAATATTATGTCCAAAGATTTTCTTAAAATGTCCCTTATAAAAACGTATTTCATACTAAGTTGTTGATCTCACATGTTGAGACTGACAAGAAGTCATCTTGGTCCTTGAGTATCTATACTGAGTAACAAAAATCCTCAGTGGATCTGCTGACTTTTGCAAAATTCTGCTACTGTGGGAGACAGTTAAGTAATTTCCTGATGCTACAAAATGCTTATTGTTTGATGGAGTTGGCAATTTTATCAAAAGGGAAATACATTGCACAGAGGAAATAATGTAGATGGTTACAGTCTGACAAACGTTGTTTGGATAAGAGACTAAGAAATGAGTCAAAAGGGAGGATAAGAAAAGCAAGTATATATTTGTCCAGTCTTCTTGCTTCTCTATGTGCACTGTATGGAAAAAAGACAACCACTATTCTGGTATGATGACCAATCACAGGCCATAAGCCTCATTTTGCCTGGTAAAGTATACTTTGGATTGACTGCATTTCCATTACAGTATCTGCACAATCTGCTGGATAGACCATTTTATACGACTGCTCTCTGCAATTTCTGATGCCAAATACTCCCTCTGTTATTACTAATTTCAGTCATTTACTATAATCTACAGTATACTGGATAAGAACTAATTGTGGCTTAACTGTAAGAACTGTTTGTGAAACTATCCAACTGCTTCCTGCCTGATCCATTTGGATCCAGAGTGTTTTGATTTTTAAATGATTGCTGGAACAAGCTACATGGCTTTGACCTGTGTTAAAATGTGTTGCCTGTTGTGGAAGGAGAAGTAGTTATTCCTGATCCGTCTGCCAAGGTCATCTGAGTAATTTAGCTCCCTATTTTCAGCTTTAAGTGTATTTAAGCATCCAGAAATGTGTTGAGTATTTCAGGAAGACAATAACGCCATTTCTCACATTTTTGTCAAACCTGCCAATTTTATTTATAACACTATTTTTTCTAACACCAGTGGGAATGTTATTTTTAATTCTTACGCCCAAAAGGCATGCTTCATCAGTGATGCATTCCACTGATGTTATCAGCATGCAAAATAGAATAAATGAATCTCTCACTGCAGAAAGGAAAGAAAGCTAAGAGTGATTGATTTCTCTGAATGGCACCGTCCCTCCTTTGTTGCTGAAGCATGGTGGCTGATAGATATCAATAATAAGTTTTCTCTTTAGTTCAGACTGACGGACACCTCATAAATCTTAAACTTCATTTCCTCTAAAGCACCCAGTTAAAAAGTTCTGAATACCGGCCAAAACTGCGCTGTCTCAAACAGAAGAAATGTCTCTAAGTAATGACATGTTGAATACATCATCTGCCCTTTCTGCCTCGTAATACACAGTGAGGACACACTGTTTTGAGCTGTGCTGACAAATGACAACAGCCTGCCCCTCCAGTTATTAAAATCTTGATTTGTCTCTCATGTTTACCGTCATATAGCCACAGGCTTGAATATAGTCTTAGCGGTTCAATTAAACCGCCGTGCTTGTTTCTCAGTACTTTTCTGGTGTCTCGTTACGACTTCCCGCTCTTTTCCATTCCACCTCAGGCTCTCCGAAACACGACGTTAGGATTAACACCTCGGCTCTGTGGCATCAAAAGAGGCTCCAGTCTTATTCACTTAAAACAGAGTCTACTTGTGCACCAAATTAACCGGTTCCCATTCGTGCACCAACAGGTTGTGCTTCTTCAAGAGCTTCCTGTCCAGACTGATGCAGACAGAATTAATCAAACGTCAGTCATGAAACTATCCATGATGAGTCCATGATGATGAAACACTGCTCTTTAAAAATGTGTGAAGTTTGACTCATACAGTGTTTCCTCTGCGGTGACTGTCATCTTAGTATCTCACTGACATCATGCTTCATGACATTTTTATAATCTCTTTCATGTTGCAATGCTTTTGTTGTATTGTTCGTCGTGAGCTCCTAAGCGCTCGAATAGATTAGGTGAGACTGACTCCGGGGCTAATATGACTATTTAATAGACCTGGCTGATCAATGTTTTGCAGAGGCAAATCATTTTCAAAAGGTATGACGGAGTTGTAGTCAATCATTTATGACGGCGGTCATGTTGATTAGCATTTAAAAAGGACTATGTAGAATACATGAGCCTCCAGCTCCACACATGTCTTTGCTGCAGGAATCACCCTGTTTCTTTACATTTATGTTGCGTCTTAATGCAACAGGGAGCTGAGAAGGAATTATTTCCTTTCAGGATACTGTATACTAATATTATCGTATACTCTGTTTGCTAAAACTGTTGCTATCTAATGGAATACAGGAAAGTATGATGTCTATAATGATTTGTACTTTCTCTCTTTTGTATTATTAGCATTGAATGTAAAAGTAAAAGCATTAAAAGAGGCCAAGACGTTTTGTATGCATTGTCTATATCCATTGAGCCCCGGTGAGCCAAGTGACATGAAAGTGCTACTATATGCATCTCATAGCTTTTAGTGTTTAGTTCTGTTTGCCTGAATTCATTAAAAAACAGAGCGGCCTGCTTTTTGTATGGTTTCCTGCAAAGTAGCACGCATTCAGGCTGACTAAATCAGACAGCCCTTTTATTCTGCTAAATGGGGAACTGGTTCGTGATCCAAGACACCACAGGGTAGAGCATGAAACACAGTCAAGAGATAACATGTCAAAGTATCTACAGTAGTTAGCCTTACATGGCTGAACGTCAGATGAACTGCCCGCTGTTTGTCCAACCATCGGTGTACCTGCACATTCTTTGTCCGGCCCCAGAGTTCACACTGTGCTTTCGGCTTAATTTGAGCAAAACAGATGTGGGCACGATCAAATCAGACTGAAAGACCTTTGAAAGAGCTTCTGAAGCTCGTTACTTTGTGCAGTCATCGTTCTGAAGATCCCAATCAGCATCAAAAGGCTGCGATGTTTGTTTCTACCTGGCGGCTTTCTCTCCTTTCATTATGCCCTCTTAATATTCTAATTCTTTATGCAAACATGATCACAGTTTTCCTGATGCTATAGTGGGAAGGGACGTTTTTTTTGGGAGGGTGGTCTTGATTTATTTATTTATTTTTCTTAATCCAATCATGGAACATGTTTGTTGATATGATTTGCTTAATGCCAACAGTCTGATGCGTGGATCAGACAACAGGGTTTTCTTTTTTTCAGTAGTCAAGCGATTTACTAAATAATTAGACATAAAATCTTAGCATTCAGTGGTACACGATCAGATGAGATGGCAGATTTCCTCCTCAAGGCCTCTCTGTGAGGGAGGTCAGTCTTTGCAACCGCATAGTCTGCTGTAGGCAACATGGGAAACTGAGCCCAAACAAACTATATTGAAAGAGATGATTTAAACTTCCTCCCTATCAATGGCTGATGCATTGTATTGTCTAATGTACTAACATAAGCTATGTGTGAATCTGTTGTTGATGCATCACCTGCATTGCCTATTTGCAAATGATATAATCACCTCATTAGGACCACACTGCCAAAAGAAATGCAAGTTTTTAATTAAAACAATACAGCAGTTTGCATGAGCTATTTAAGGATGTAAAATAAATGTTCTACAGTGTGTCAGATCTACTTTAAACAGCTAATGCAAATAATTAACCAAATGCTATATCACTAGCATCACTTTTCTCAGTGTGGCGTCAGAACATTGTACTCATTGTCTCTTTGTCCCTTTATGGGAAACAAAGAGGGCATGCTTTGTAATGAATACAGCTCAGAATACATTTGTCTAATTTTACAAAAGGGTCACTATATATTTTGGACTGGGTATACCAAAAAGAAATCCCACAAAGATGACACACTATCGAGGAAACTGTGGATCAATAGCATGTTATGTCCATGACCCCCTCCTCTGTGGCTTTCCGATGGCTTACACATTTTTACTTTCATTTTGTTTTGTTTTGTTTTCTGGGTGTGCAGGAGGGTGGGAGGGAGGGAGCCGGTCTGATGAAGTGTTAGAGTCTTAAAAAAATACCAATGTGAGTTTATTTGCATGTTTGCTATGTGTCTACGCTGTGCTTTCAAGCTCAATTAATACTTCCAACTCACCCTTATAAATTCGTTGCATTGTTCTATGCCCTAGAGTAATGGAGAAATTAAATACAAACTTGTGTGGTCTTTGTTTCTAGCCATGTACTGCAGATTGCTTCGAACATCCTGAAAAACAGTATGTAATAAGCTTTTGTTCTCAGAAAATCATGTTTAAGCCTAGCTTTCATATGAACCTCTATTTTGTCCCATAGAATATGGAATGATCGGAGAGCATACAGTAAAAAGTCAGCGGCCAAGATCAGTTCATGACACAAAGGCCCTGCAGGAGCAAGCCGAATCTGCTAAATTTATGGCACAAACTGGTAATACAATAGTTATGTTTCTTTACTTTATTTTGTTAACTTAACTTAATTTCATCATGCATGCTCTCTCTTGTACTGCACCTTTTAAGTGGAAATGTTTTGCATTATTATTTTTTCCATTCTCTATTGCTACATATGAACTAGGAAGATAAATTTCCCATTTCTCTATGAGTATTTACTTTGAATATAGAACATAATTGGGTTTTGTGGGTCTGTTTGTTTTATTGTCACATAGTGAGTTGGCAAGTGGATTACTCATGCAGTTTATTCATAGAACATTAATTAAACAGTAGTTTAAAACTAAGGCCCTGATGTAGTTAATCATTTCCTCCAAGGCATGATAAATTAAATGTCATTCGATGAAAAACCCACCCCTTCAGCCAAATATGAAACACATACTTGGCAAAAGTTAAACTGATAGATGCTGCCCTTAGAGATAAAATGAAGCTGTGTGGCTTAATCAAGTGTAGCATCAAATAAATTAAAAACTGAAATTATCAGTTCTAATGACTTTTACAACCTGGCACATTAGCAGTTTTCATTAAAATTAGAAAGCATTGAAATAAGCAAAACCTTAATTTTGCTTTCATTCTTTAGTTCTTTTTTCTTTCTTTTTTTTTTTTGCTTTGTTCTATCTAGTAAACACTTTTTTCAGTGGGTGGGTTTAGATCTATAGCTGCTATTGAGACATTTTTTTATTCTTTGTTTTGATTTTTCTTTTTCTTTTTTTGGGGAAATGTTTTGATTTTTTCCATATGTTGTTCCATTTAAATTGCCGTCATTGTTTAAAAACTCCTTTCATCACCCTTTTAATTTGCGATACGCCATACATATCTACCGGTACTAACACATACCCATTAACTCCTCTCCATTTTACACACGCTGTAGGTATGTTGTTTCCCTGTCAAGTCGCATCGCTGTGCTTTTCTGTTTCTCATTCTCACACAATTTACTCTCCCTGTACTGCCTCATTTAACAAATTGATCCACCTTTCAGTCTATTTTATAATCTGCAAAATTAAGGGCAGGGTTTAGATCCCCATTTGGCTGAATCTGTGTGTCCTTGATGCTACATGCTGAGAGACTACTTAAAAGCATATTGTGCTTAAAAATTCTAAGATTTGATGACTTCCAATGACATAAATGTATTCAGAGCTGCAATTGAAACTATTCCTCCTTGTATTAAATTATTTCTCTAATGCATAAAGCTTCGAAGAAAATGAATACTTCACCCGAGGGTTTAACATAATCAAACATCAATTATTTGGTGACCACTCTGATGCAGGAATTTGATTGTCCATTCGCTTGTCACCAAATAATTTATTCTTTTTTCATTCAGGCTACCATGGCTTTGGAAATCACCCCACTGCCTCATCGTAATATACAGCTTTATTAAGCATTTCATGGCTTTTTGATATTTGACCCTTTTGGACCATGGAGATTGAAAGGCTCAGTGTTGTCTCTTATTCTTTTTTAATTTAACTCAAAAGAGATCTTGAGATGAATGTAACAGCTATGGTCCTCATCGGTACTAATCTGCTACCAGCTACTATATATATTTATAAAATTATTTAATGGCAATATGTTTGCATGCAGAGGTAAACTACTAAATACTACAAAGTCTGCTTGCCTAAACCTTCATACAGGCACAAAGACCTGTGCAGTAGAATCAGAATCCATTCTTACTCTGTGGCTTTATGCTACCTGTTACGTTTCCTTCTGGGCACTCAGAGTTGAAAATTTCAATGTCCTGAAAACAGATGAAACACACATGAAAATGGCTGTGATCTGCTGAATAAATTTAGCTAACTTTCTTATTTTCCTCCACCCCTTGGAGTTAACAGGCTAAGACGGATCTGAAAATTATTTGAAACCATCGTCTTAAAACACAGAATTTGCTCCACCGTTGTCAAGGAAACTAGATAGTTTGCTGCAGTGCAAGGGATATCCACATCTCAGACCTCTTTCTGAACTAACACCCATTAAATTCCATTTTATTTTCTCTGATGTTGTCTTTCTTGCATGTCACCATTATGAAATTTTGTTTGTTTATGGTGATTTTTTTCTGTTTTTTAAACATATTATTGGGTTTTATTGAAATGCATGAATTATTTCTTAAAGATGAAGTGAAACAGTTAGATGTAACCCCAATGTCTACTGTTTATTTTTATAATCATAGCTATGCCCTCTCTGTGATCTTTGCATAAATGCACATTTAAACATGTTGCAAAAAGCCATTTACACCACACACCATACAGACCATTGTTAATGCAGCTACTCACTATGATTGTAGACACAAAACACATGAATGTGCTGTATACAAATTAAATCAGCATTCAGTATTTATCAAAGATCACATAAAGGTAGTATTTAAAGACCCCGCTTCACCCCAACGTGACTCATGTTGGCCCCCACCCCCATTTGACTAAACCCTGCCCGCCTTGCCCCACCCCGCCCCGTAAGCCCTGACCCAGGACCATATTGCTGCATTTAACTAGTGTCACCCTTCTCCCACACAGGTGAATCAGGTGCAGAGGAGTGGTCCCAGTGGAGCTCATGCTCTGTAACATGCGGTCAAGGGTCGCAGGTGCGAACAAGAACATGTGTCTCACCATACGGAACACACTGCAGCGGCCCTTTAAGAGAATCAAGGGTTTGCAATAACACTGCCCCTTGTCCAGGTAGTGTTAGCCGCAGATTCTTGAATATTAATGTTTTGCTCATTTGTTGTTCATGGGAGGAAATGTGTTGTTGTGTTTTAACAAGCTTTTCAATGTGTCTATTTAAGAATGTATTATGATCCTTATTGCAGGTATTACTATTATAATTAATCTAATGCTTTCTTTCTTTGATGTTATTTTGTGAATGTGTTTATTTTCTCCATGATCACTTTTTGTGTTCTCCATTTCATATAACTGTGAAGGCAATTCATCAGCATTGAAATGGTTTAATGACATGTGGTTCTGCATGGAGCTCGGGGAGCGGTAGATACTGACGTGTTGTCAGCTTCATTTCCTTGAAGGTCAGCCGTGCATTTTAAAATAGCTTGGCAGCATTTCTTCAAGCGCACTGTAAGGCATTTCTTCCTCAACCCGTGATGGCAGGGCAGATGAGTCACAGGCAGTCAGGTATCAGCATCAGATGTTTTTCTGACTGGTGATTGCGGCGCGCTAATGTTTGTCTGGATGCATCTGGCAGGACAGCGTGTCGTTCTAAACGGGTCGCCGTTATCCTTTTCTCTTTTTTCTTTTTGTGGATTGTTTACGCCGGCGAATATGTTGATTTCGTAATGAGATTCGGAGCTCATGTTTAGTCAAGACATTTGATGGCGCTGTTAAGTGTAGGGCTTCTGAGACTGCATCGCAAACTCCTAACTAATCATGGCTGATCAAAAAAATACTGCAGGCCGCATCCGCCGACATGCTGATTTATGATGCACTGTACTTCATTTTTAGATGTGGCATGTGTAAGTGGGAAGTTGGCAATTTTCAAAAAGGGTCACTCTCTTACTGTTGCGTGGACACTAAGAGCTAGAGAGAGAATGAGTCATTTCAAAAGAGCAGTTGCCTAAATACCAGTCTTGGTGTGACTCCTCTGTGGCCATTAATATTTAACTCAGACAGCACTGAAGCTCCTAATTCTCAAGGAATACAAACGCTACACAGCCCATTTCCAGGTATATGCATTCATTTGCATGAAGAATAATTACGAATTCAGAACCAGAACGTACAGAGATGCCCATGTGAATTCATTATTGTCCTTGATTTATCTCAAGACCTGCAGACATTAGGCGTTTGCTCGCGGCTAATTGTGGATCCAGAACTTTCTTTCATATAATAATGCAGAGACACTTATCACCAAATAACTGGGCCATAAAAGTCTGGGACAACTTTAAACCAATTTCGACTTTTCTCACAAGAGCAAGCCTCTGTGAGATTTTTAGAGGAAATGAGAGAGGGAGAGTCGGGATGAGAGTCGTCTCCTAAAATGTCACTATTCTTAATTTATTGTATTGCCTTGTGGGTTCTTAGTTAGATCATATCAAATGTACTGTAGGCCTGCGGTGCCGTTAAATTGCATTGCCTGTAATATCTGGAAGATGATGGTTTTTCTCTTCACTCACTTATATTAAAAACCTTGCACTGGGATCACAGAATTTGTTTTTCCAAGTCATCCTCAAGAAATGCAGCTGATATAGCACTAACCTTACTTAGTTACAGTAGCAAACTGGTAGAAATAAATCCCACCTGGCGTGGTGCCACACGAAACGGAGAGTGTATATCTAATATTCTGTAAGGCAGACAAATCGATTCGCTTCTTCAAACTGTCTGCCAAGGTGGAAGGATACCTCTAAAATAGAGTATGCTTAAATTAAAGACAGATCACTTCCAGACTAAAAAGAGCCTTACCTCATAGTCAACCATCGCCGGAAACACCGACATCATCTGTGAGCAATGGTTCAGGAGCTGCAGGCTGGGATCAAGCGTGCCTCCATACACGCTGTGGTGCCGCTCATCCAGCACAATGCATCTGCCAAAATACAACAACACTTGTGCTTTACAAAACAATTCTTTTACCTTTAGAAGTGCCCAAGCAGCAGCACCAATCTGCCTGGTGTGTCTTTTTTCTCTACAGAGGGAATGCAGTCAGTTACAGGAACATTGACATTATCTTGGTATAGGCCTATATATATTTTTTTTGCTTTTCAAGACTCAATGCTGAATTAATTAGAGCTGCAATGATTAATGTAATCAACTCTTCTGTTACTTGATTTATCTGTTTGGGTAGTCTAATAAGGAAAAATTCAAAAAAAATTCTCTGATTACCGCCTCTTAAATGTGAATATTTCCTCTTCTCTACTCCTCTTAAAATGAAGTGAACATCTTTGTCACATCTGAGGACGTCATCAACGGGGTTTGGGGAACATGGACAGTTTATAAACTGAAAAACTAATC